>PVIR01002189.1:0-106192 GCA_004026965.1 Petromus typicus
GGGCGTGAGTCTCCAGGCCTGGCATTGTTGTATGTGCTTACAGGGATCAAACTCTGCACTTGCAAGGCAGGCACCAGAGGCACTGCGCTAAATCCCTGGCCCCAATTACAGACTTCTAATAACAAATTTAAAACCCTTACTAATCACAAGTCAGTAATGAGCTTCACTGTAACACTTTAGAAGATACATTCCTTTCTTCCACACCACCTTAAAATTCATTTCTTCAAAAACTGACAACTTGGCCAGGGATTTAGCTCGGTGGTTCTGTTGTCTGCCTGGCAAGCGCAAGGTCCCAAGTTCGATTTTCCGGTGTCCACATACCACAGTGGTGGGCATGGTGGCTCATGCCTGTCATCCCAGCACTTGAGAAACAGAGGCAGTAGGATTGCTGTGAGTTTGAGGCTGAGTTCATGACCAGCCTGAACTAAAAAGTGAGACCCTGTCTCAACAAAAAATCACAAAGAAACCTGACAACTCAATACCTGAAAGCAGATCCACAGTGACACTGTTTTGTATGAAATGATATAACTAAATCACTTCCACAGTGCCACCAGCAAAGGTCACACCAAAGTGAAATGTGACATTTTCAATGCTGCCTTCTGGAAGAACAGATCGGTTTCAGATGCAGGTGAGTACAAAGGGACCATTTAAATGGAGATTATCCATGCTAATATATTCAATGATAGGCCTATTCAGTGATTAGGCAGCCCTTTTCAGTTTTTTTCCAAATAGCAAATATAAAAGAAAGCCTACTTCAGGGCCAGGCATTTAGCTCAGGGGTTCCAGTGCCTGCTTGCAAGTACAAGGTCCCAAGTTTGATCCCTGATAACCACACACCAACCACAGTGGCAGGCATGGTGGCTCATGGCTCATGCCTGTTATACCAGAACTCAGGAGGCAGAGGCAGGAGGATTGCTGTGAGTTCAAGGCTTTCCTGGGCTACCAAGTGAGTTCAGGACCAGACTGAATTACAAAGCAAGACCCTGTCTCAAAAAAAAAAGCCTACTTCAAAGTCTTTTAGGTATTTTCAAGTTTCTGAATTATCAGTAGGATTGTTTGATTTAGTTGGATAGTTTAATATACGTGTCCACCACTAAATCCAAATCGTGTGTTATATCAAAATTTATGTTAAGCAAAGCCAAAGTACTTGTCTGTTGAAGTCTTCCTCAAGTACACTTTGAGGTGCTTTCACCCATTTTCACAGTCTTCCCTCTCAACTTTCATCAGAGGAAGAATACACAGGACCTTCAACACCGTACACACATTATGAAAAAACCTGATGTCAGGCAGGTGGGGGCTTCCTAAATGGTAAATGGAAGCTCTATGTCTTTCCTTCTATGTTTCCATTTGATTTTCCAACAGTGAAGCTCAGCTGAGAGTGTGTCAGGATTGGAAAAGTCACTTCTGTACGTGTCAGCATGACGTTCCTCTGAGGTGTTAAATTTGAGCTGTCCCATGACAGGTTACCAAGGGTGAGCATGTAAGAGCTTTGAGGTGCTGTTCTGAGAGCATGTCCTTAAGTTCCTGAATAATGTGCTCCATTGTTGGGACACTCAGAGTTTCTTTATAGTAACTTTCAGAGGTTAACTGAAATTCTAGGTTACCCTCTGGAGCCCTAAGAAATTTCCCAGGGAGTTTCATTTGAATATCAAGTTTGATTTCAAATTTGTGGCCTCCTCAAACCAAAACTCATGATAAACTTCAGTATTTTTTCATCACTTCATTGGGTGAGTTCAGTACAGCAGTCAAATATCTGGCTGCAAAGAAGACAGAAGTTTATCCCTGGAGATTTTTCCCAAAGGCCCTTGAAAAGATAGACATTTTAAAGAACAATGACAACAATAAAATCAAAATGTTACTGCACCAGAGTAAAAATGCTTGGCCAGCTATGGTTATACCATCTAATATATGTTACTATTTATACCATCTAAATGTAAAATAAGTGCTCGCAGGTTCATTGAAACTTCAAAAAGCATCATGCCTGCCTGTCCACTGAGGAAGACATATTTCCTTCAGTTCTTTAACTGTTTCTTCACTGTTCTAAAAAAGAGCAACAATTACATTGTCAAGTTCTAAAAGTAGTGGTGGTGATCAACGGAAAAAAGAACAAACTTGCTCAGTTGTTCCTGACACCAACTGATACTCCCACCATAAGCCCTGATTTTGCCAAACACATGTTTAAAACACAGGAAGAACTATGTGTGTATAGCTTGGGGCTATTTCTGTAGAAGTCTAGAAGCAACAAATTTCATTTTAGAAGAAAATTCACCGGGAATAATATAAGCCTGGCCATGATAATGCTCTATATTTAGCCCCCATTTCTCAGTTATTGTGTGTTAAATTTCACAGCCAAAATTTCTGCATCAGCTTCATAAGGCAGGAACCCTCCCCCATGAACTCCTCTCTGAGGTTATGAGACTCATCAACAAACCTCACCAAAAAAGGTAAATGCTCTTCCCCTGCTATGGCCACAACATCATCAGTGATGATGGGAAAAAAGTGTGAGTCTCTCCCTTCTCTGAGGGTCTCTTCCCAAATACAGCTCTCACAGATCACTAGTCTTTGTTTCTGCTGGGTTTTTGAACAGAACAATGTGTCAATCGCAGTAGTTTCAAAGCGCTTTCTTGGGACCTCTCTGCCAGAATTTATCCAGCACTCCAGCAAAGCCTGAAAGTCATGAGGTGTAAAGCGACCTCCTGGGATTTCATCAGTCTCATGCCCATCCAGAGGAATGTTTTATTTTCCAACAAAAATCCAAATTTCAAATAGTGACTTCAAGTATTCTTTGTTTTCCTTGTCTTCAAGGGTTAAAGATAAAATGTCTTCCTCCTGCTCATTGTCCTGCACTTCCGCGCTGGGATTCTGAGAATTGCTATGATTTGTTTCTTTATGTTTCTGTTCTTGTTCAGAAGTTTTGTCAATATTTTTGTGTCAGTATCCTCATTTTATCTTCATTCTTTTGTTAGTTTTCTGTGTCTACTACATGGATTGTTCAACTGACTGGTAAGATCAAATATTGCTGGTACTGCATTATCTCGAAGAACGGTCCTGTAAGGACTCTTATTTGTTTCCTGTTGCATGTGGCACATAAAAACTAAGTGCTGGTTGTAAGAGTACATTCAAAAACATGAAGACAAAAGGTATCACTCAGCTGTACAGACCACAGAGGTCTCAAAGTGTCTGGTACACAACCGATAATGTTGACTGAGCTGATCAGGTGTTTTATCTTTTATATCTGCCCTCCTACAATTCTCCACCCACTTCTGGCATCTGGTGGGCTGTGGCAGAAATCTGAAGGCCACATCAGACGGCGTGCTCTTCTGGACCAGTTGGGGGCCGCTCAGAAGTTGGTGCAGAAATTCGGCGGCATCGCCTGCCCACCTATCAGGGGCCAGGGTATATATGCCACCATGCCTATATACCCAATTTTAAAGACAAAATAATAACGAAATAGGTACTCATTGTACTTGAAAGTAAAAAATGCATTTCAACTAACCACATACAATTAAGACACCATGGATTAAGCAGAAGACAATCAAAAATACAATCTTATATCAATATTTTAATAGCAAACCCTACAATTACATAATCTAGATATCTGCAAGTGTTTTACTGAAAAGCACACACTGTATGTACTTGAAGGTATCTCCATCTGGGATTTGTGTTTTTGGAAAACTTACGGAGAAATATTGAACTCACATTTTTTAGATTAATTAGTTTTACCGAACTTCATTACATGAGTTTTTCACAAGATTTTAAAAATAGGCTCAGAAGTATAAAGGTTCTCCTGAGATTTCTCTTACGTGTTTAACAGTATGTGTGGACTGATACCTATCCCACTTTACTTATGTAATTATTGTTTCTCTTTAGTCAGTTTTTGACATAGTTGACAATCATGCGTGCTGAAAGTTTTCACATGACTTAAATATATAGGGTCAATACTCATGTGAGTTCTTTGATGTCTTTGACAATCACCATGGGTGAGGAAAGCTTTCCCACAGTGCTTACATATATAGGGTTTCTCCCTAGTGTGACATCTTTCATGTATTTTGCATTCATCTGTCTAATGAAAGCTTTTCCCTATTGTTTCCATACTCAGGACTTCTCCCCAGTGTGAATCCTTTCATGTCTCTGACAAGCACTATGTGCGTTGAAAACTTTCCTACATTGTTTACATACATATAGCTTCTCCCCAGTATGAATTCTTTCATGACTTTTACAAACACCCTGTGTGATGAAAGCTTTCCCAGTCCTTACAGACATAAGGTTTCTGCCCAGTGTGAGCCCTTTCATGTGTTTGACAAGCACTATGTGTACTAAATGCTTTCCCACACTGCTTACATACATAAGGTTTCTCCCCACTGTGAACTCTTTCATGTCTGACAAGCACTACATGTACTCAAAGCTTTTCCACATAGCATACACAGTTTATCCCCAGTGTGTGTTCTTTCATGGACTTATTTATGTGTGGTAAAAGCTCTCCCACAGTACTTACATGCATATGGTTTCTCTCCAGTGTTAACTCTTTAAGGTAATTGAACATATCCATGTCGGCTAAAACCTTTCCCAGTGTTTACATACATATGGTTTCTGTCCAGTGTGAACTCTCTCATGTATTTTGTATTTACTGGGTACAGTGAAAGCTTTTCCACACTGCTTACACACATAGGGTTTTCCTCTTTTGTGATTTGTTTCATGAGTCTCCCCATCATCGCATGTACTGGAGGCATTTAAAGTTTTCTTACACACGTAGGCCTTCTCTGTAAGGTGAGCGCTTTCACAAAGATCAGAGAAGGACTTCCCACGCTGTTCGTCTTCACAGGGCATCTCTGCAGCCTTTGTCCTTGCACGCTTCTGCAAGACCTGGAAATCACTGCCGTTTCTCCCATGTTGGTCACATTTGTACAGCTGCTCTTCAGAACCCAAGGATTCATGTGGCTGCAGCGCGGTGTGATCTATAGTGGGAACATTTCCTGACAAATGCAGAGTCAGGGGCTTCCTACCAGAAAGGCTTCCAGCCGGCGCTAAAGCAGCTTGTTTCATGTCCACATTAGCTGTGCAAGCGCAGCTTCTGTAGTGCAGTGGTCACCACATTCGCCTGACACAAAAGCACTGGTTTCTCATATAAGAGAAACTAAGTGACAACTCACGTGCTTCATCTGAGTCGTTTCATTTAATATTATGTCATGAAGAATCAACTATTCCTTTTAGCAAACGAGACAATATTATTCATCTTTTGGCTGATTAAACAGCATATATTCTTCTTCTTTTTATTGCAGAGAATTCAACAGGTCTTAGCAGAAAACCTCATGCTTTTGTATTTCTGACTTTGATTCATAGTAATGATGAAATTGCTCAGACTGAGCTTCAACTTGCCAACTTACAGAGTCTGTTTCCCAGAGAGCTAGGTTTAAAAGAATGCACATTGAGCTTATCAGCATTTTTCTTTATGCATGAACTCAGTAACACTGATTTCAGGACTTAGCTGTTATAAGTTGTTTTGCTTTGCATATGGGTATGCATGTATCAGTACTTCACGATTATTTTAACTCTTTTGAGAATATACCCAGGAGAGGTATGACTAGATTAAATGGAAGTTCTATTTTTATATTTTGAGACACCTATGTAGTGATAGTAATACTGGCTGTGTTTAAAATTTCACCACAAATGTTAGAGGATGCCTTCGAAGAATTTAAATCATGAATGGCATGAATTTTCTGCAGAATGTTGGGGAAATACCTACTGCAACACTCACAATCACTTGAACTTTGGATAATGTTTAAAGGTTAGTAATTTTCAGGTAATGAATATCTTATACTCAAATAGATCTATTCAACAGATGAATAGATATTGTCAAGATAGGTTCTGGTCAAAACTATACTTTTTTTGTTCCCTGTACACCTGAATACAAAACCTAAATGCAATCTGAAGTGTAATTTAGTAAAGTCACATGAGTCTCATTCTCCTTCGTGATATTAATTCACCTCATTAGGTAAAAACAAAATGATTACCAAGGACAGAAGGCATCAGAGAATCAAGGAACAGAATAAAGGCCTAGGCCTTGTACATTCAACAGCAATCACCCTCCCTGAAGTGCTCCAGTGCTGATAAAAGTTCCTCTCAAAATATTGTTACTGGTCAATCACAACCATCATTTGTACTTTCTGGAGATATTACTATAATTAGTGATATCCTTTTTCAGACAAGTTATGGTCCTGCTACTCTGTCACCATCTAAAATTCATAGCAGGCCCGGGTAGTTAGCTTTGTGGTTCTTGCAAGGGCAAGGTCCCAGTTCAATCCCTGGTAACCACAGACAACAATGCCAGGTGCAGTGACTCATACCCATTAGCAATCAGTACCACATAGCACAGTATCAGGTGTGGTGGCTCACACTTGTAATCCCAGCACTCAGGAGGCAGAGACAGGAGGGTTGCTGTGAGTTCAAAGCTCACCTGTGCTATATAATGAGCTCAGGGACAGCCCGAAGTAGGAAGTGAGACCCTGTCTCAAAAATACTAAAACTAAAACTAAATAAATAAATTCACAGCAATAGGGGCTGAGAATTTATCTCAGTGGTTCCAGTGTCTGCCTAGCAAGTGTAGGGTTCTGAGTTTGACCCCTAGTAACCACATACCACAATGCTAGGCATGGTGCCTCACACCTGTAATCCTAGCACTTGGGAGACAGAGGCCGGAGGATTGCTGTGAGTTCAAGGCTGGCCTGGGCTGCATAGTGAGTTCAGGGCCAGCCCAAACTATAAAGTAAGACCCTGTCTTAAAAAAATAAATTCACAGCAATAATGGTTTGCTTTTGAGACATGTGATGGAAAATTCACACCAAATTAACAGTCATTACATTGTAAACGTGAAATGTAAAATTTTTATGGTATGAAATCACAATATTTTATGTAAGAAAATAAAAATAAGAAAAACATGTAACATTCTGTACATGATATGATACACGATGATGTTGGGATACGAGCAAGTATCTTTTCACAATCCGAAAAACAATTGCTAATCTACAAGTTGGCTGAAAGCAAAGATGTCAAAAACATTGTCCTAATTCTTGGAAAAATATGTATCATAATATAAAATATAGCATCAATCCCAATAACACCTTATGTCATACAGTATATAGAGTATGTTCATCAAAAATGTAAAACACATGTAGTGGCAAAATCCCAACCATTAATCAAAAAGAATTTAAAATTTTTTTTCAGTGACCTGCTCCTCCCACTTTTCAAGACAAAACATGAAGTACATAGACATTAACTCAGTTGAAAGTCAAAAGTACATTTCAATCCACTACATGTAACTGAAAAACACCATGGATTAGGCACAAAGCCAAGCAAAAATACACAATTATTTTAACATTTTTATATTAAACCCTAGATATATATAATCTAGATATCTATAACATGATTCACTGAAAAACCACACACATACATGTATCTCCATTTGGGACTTGTATTTTCTAGACATCTTGTGAAGAAACACTAACATGAAATGCATCATGTTAATCACTGCAACAGGTCTCCACTTTGCAGCAATTTTTTACAGGATTCTAAAAATAGGCTCACATATATAAAGCTTCTCCCCAGTAAGATGTCATTTATGTGTCTACCAATATGTGTTGATGGACATCTTTCATGAAAGCTTTCCAACATTACTTACATTCATAGGGCTTTATATTGTGAGCTCTTTCATAATTCTGACAATGACTGAGGCTGCTGAGCGCGTCCCACATTGTTTACATACACACGGCCTCTCCCCAGTGTGAAGTCTTTCACGCCTTTGACAAGAACCACCTGTGCCAAAAGTTTTCCCGCAATGCTTGAATGCGTAGGGTTTCTCTCTTGTGTGAATTTTCATGTGTTTGACAAGTACTTTTTGTGCTAAAAGCTTTCCCACACTGCTTACAGACATAGGGTTTCTCCCTCGTGTGAAGTTTCTCATGTGTTTGACAAACACCCTGTGTGACAAAAGCTTTCCCGCAGTGCTTACATACAAAGGGCTTCTTCCTTGTGTGAATTCTTGCATGTATTTGCCAAGCACTTTTTGTGCTGAAGGCTTTTTCACACTGTATACATACATAAGGTTTTTTCTCATTGTGAACTTCTTTATGAATTTGAACAAAATCTATTCGATAAAGAGATTTTTCACATTGCTTACTAACACAGGGTTTCTCCCTAGTGTGACCTCTTTCGTGTATTCGCCAGTAACTGTTTCTGCTAAAGGTTTTCCCACAGTGATTACATGCATATTGTTTCTCTCCAGTATGAATTCTTTCATGTCTTTGACAGTCACCACGTGAGATGAAAGCTTTCCCACACTGCTTACATATATAGGGTTTCTCCCCAGTGTGAGTTCTTACATGTATTTTGTATTTACTGGGTACAGTGCATGCTTTTCCACATTCCTTACATACATAGAGTTTCTCCCCTGTGTGAAACCTTTCATGTGTATGAAAATTTCCAAGTTGGCTGAAAGCTTTCCCACAGTGTTTACATACATATGGTTTCTGTCCAGTGTGAACTCTTTCATGTATTTTGTATTTACTGGGTACAGTGAAAGCTTTTCCACACTGCTTACACACATAGGGTTTTCCTCTTTTGTGATTTGTTTCATGAGTCTCCCCATCATCGTATGTACTGGAGGCATTTAAAGTTTTCTTACACACATAGGCCTTCCCTCTAAGGTGAGCGCTTTCACTAAGATCAGAGAAGGACTTCCCACACTGTTCGTCTTCACAGGGCATCTCTGCAGCCTTTGTCCTTGCATGCTTCTGCAAGGCCTGGAAATCACTGCCGTTTCTCCCATGTTGGTTACACTTATACAGCTGCTCTTCAGAACTCAAGGATTCATGTGGCTGCAGCGCGGTGTGAGCTATGGTGGGAACATTTCCTGCCAAATGCCCACTCAGAGGCTTCCTACCAGAAAGGCTTCCAGCCGGAGCTAAAACAGCTTGTTTCATGTCCACATTAGTACCTGCAAGCACAGCTTCTGTAGTGCAGTGGTCACCACATTCACCTGACACATTACCACCGGAAGTCCAAAGCAGTACTTCATCTAACTGACTCCAAGGTTTATGTTGATAGCATTTCTCTATTTCATCATTTCTGTAACGAAAGAGTTATAAAGAAATGGGTCTCCATACTAATGATTTCTCAGAACAAATTCTGTTTCAATACCTTCTAAGAAATTTTGACCAAGGAAGAAAAGAATGTCTTGAAAGAAATCTTCAAAACAGCTTTTGCCATAAAAGGTACTCATTTCAGAATTTTTAAGTTGGTATATTTTCCAATATAGAAAGTTTAGCTTCACACTGGGCAAATGGTCCCTGAGTGTATCATATACCGATCATTTTGATACTTTTCCTCCCATCACAATTCTCTTTTCTCCTTAGACTGTTTTTCTCATCTCCAAAATGTAAGCTTTTCCCGTTTCTATCACCTCCTCTTTATTTCAGACTGTAATTTATATATTTTAGTTTCTCATATCATGTGACATTTCACATTTTCTGCCCGTGTTTTTTCACTTAACATTATGTCACAAAGACCTCCTATTTCTTTTGGCAAATGACTCATTATTCATGTTTTGGTTGATTATATATCACATGCTCTTTCTCTGTTCAGGAAAGGAGGAATTCAACAGAGGTTTTAGTATAAACCTCCAGGTTTTTTATTTCTTAGTTTGAGAGATTCTCATTAATAAAGAAGTGGTCTGGGCTGTGCTTTTATGTGCCATTCTGTAGGATCTGCTTCCCAGTGCTGGGTTTACAATAATACAACATAAGGCCAAGGATTTTAGCTCAGTGGTTCTGGCATCTGCCTTGCAAGTGCAAGGTCTCACATCTGTAATCCCAGTACTTGGGAGGCAGAGGCAGGAGGATTACTGTGAGCTTGAGGCTTACCTGGGCTACATAGTGAGCTCAGAACCAGCATGAACTATGAAAGTGAGACTTTGTCTCAAAAAAAAAAAATACCACATAACACTGAGCCTATCAACACTTCTGTTTTTCCATATACCCAGTGATGGACATCTAAACCAATTCCATGACTTACCTCTTATAAAATGGTCTGTTTAGCTATGGGTATACCTGTGTCAGTAGAATAAGGTGATTTGAAATGTGCTGAGAATATACCCTGGAGAAGTATGACTGGATCAAATGGAAGTTCTATTTTTGCTTTCTGAGACATCTGTATAGTGATTATCATACTGGTTGTACTTCGTGTTCCACCAGCAATTTTGGACGATGCCTTCTAAGAACTGAAAATCAAAAAGGACTCAATTCTCTGCAGAATGGCTGGAAAGCACATACTGTACTTTGTATTCATTTCTCTTTTGAATACTGCTTCAAGATTAGCAATCCTTAGGTATGCAAAGTCTGAAATCCAAATGAACACCTGCATAGGTACCTCAAAGATGTGTTCTTCTCCAAAGTCAGTTTCCTCTTTTCACGTATACCTATATGCAATAATATAATTTCACAAATTTACATGATTCCCCTTTCAGATTACATATCTCAAGCTGTATACAACTTGGAAAATATTTGTGACATTAAAGTGAACTTGGCCTCATTTCCTTGATGATCATGTTTTTTCTCACACACTAGCTGGTGCAGAACATTCTTTCTCTTTAGAGTACAAATTACCTTAGGTTTCTCCAGTAATTTTTGGATTCCTCTTCCATTTTCTGGTTATTCCAGGCTCCTCCTAAATTGTAGACATAGAAATATAAAAAGTCATTCTATTATTATATAAAATTCAATAATTCTAATTACATTTATGTTAGAATGTAAACAGGGCTAGGATATTCATCAAAATATTTTCTAATTCTGGGCCACGGATTTAGCTCAGTGGTTCCAGTGCCTGTCCTACAAGTGCAAGGGTCTGGGTTCAATCCCCGGTAACCACATACAACAGTTCTGGGTGTGGAGACTAGTGCCCAGCAGCAGCCAGTACCACATACCACAGTGCTGGGCATGGTGGCTCACGCCTGTAATCCGAGCACTCAGGAGGCAGAGGCAGGAGGACTGCTGTAGGTTTAAGGCTGAGCTCAGGGCCAGCCTAAACTACAAAGCGAGACCTTGTCTCAAAACAAACAAACAAACAAAATATTTTCTAATTCTGTTTAATGGAAGAGCACTCATGAGCAACAAATAATACTCTTGAGTTGTACAGGTGAGAAAGAGATGTCAGCCTTACCTATAGCAGCCATGTTCCTAACGGTTTCCTCCATCACATCTCTGTAGAGCTTCTTTTGGGATGGATTCAGCAAAGCCCACTCCTCCATGGTGAAGTTCACAGCTATGTCTTCTAGGGTTACCACCTCCTAAAGATTATACATACATCAAAGAGAGGTTCAGAGTGAAAGCATGAGATGTCTCAACTCCTTAAAAAGTTGAACTGGCAGGGCTGGGGAATTAGCTCAGTGGTTCCGGTGCCTGTCTTGCAAGCGCAAGGACCCGGGTTCAATCCTCGGTAACCACATACCATACTGGGTGTGGAGACTCACGCCCAGCAGCAATCAGTACCACATACCACAGTGCCAGGCTTGGTGGCTCACGCCTGTAATCCCAGCACTCGGGAGGCAGAGGCAGGAGGATTGCTGTGATGTGAGTTTGAGGTTGAGCACAGGGCCAGCCTGAACCACAAAGCGAGACCCTGTCTCAAAAAACATTAAAAAAAAAAAAAAAAAAAAAAAGTTGAACTGGCAGCCAGTTGTGGTGGTGCATGTGCTGGAGATCAAGTGAGAGCTCCAATGTGAATTGAAGGCCACCCCGAACTACACAGTGACACTATGTTTCAATACAACAGAACAAGCTAAATGGTGGCTGAATCCTTCAAATACTAATTCCATGTATTGGTAATCAATTCCATGTGTATTCATATTTTTTGAGACAGCAATTCTGATGTCAAACTGCTACTTATTGCAAAAAAAAAAAAAAAAAACAGCAGAATGGGAGCATTGTCTGTTTTCCTGCATCAATGGAAAGTATCTAGAGATTGCCGCTAATGCAGATAGAAGACCATAAGGATTATCAAGTACAAAACCCTGGGCATACAAGTACCTAATGAATGCCTTTGATAGATCATAGATACTATCACTTTTCAAAAAATGGTATTGATTCTTCCTTTTGTTGATTGTACTTAAGACGCATGTTGAAAGTTAAGTTTCATTTCATAAAACATAATTGAACATCAAATATATTATTTGAACAACAGTTAAAAAGTTAATAGAAACAGTTTTGTTTGAATAAGTCTATGAACAACGAAAACAAGGAAAGGCTTATAAAGTATAATATGGCTTAGTATCACCAAGTACTCTCCTTGCTCTCAGATATAAGAACTTCCAGGGAGGCGTCCCAATCATCACACTTTGAAGCCATGCAACCCTGGGCTACTGCTTTGAAAAAGTATCAGGTTCTCGGCCCGGCCACCTGGGCATGGCTCCTGGAGGCCCCAGCCCGGCAAGGGGGCAGCTCTACCTTGGGGAACTCAGTGGTGTCCGTGGGCCGCGCCACAGGCATGGCTCTGGTGACCCTGCACATGCCTACACCTGGTGTCACCTCTTCCTCAGCCAGCAACAGCAAGCTGGAGGCTGGCAGTGATGAAGAGCGAAAGCTAAATCCCAGCTTAAGTGAGAGCTTCTTCATGGTGAAAGGAGCAGCCATATTCTTTGTATGATTGTGTGCGGCAAGGAAAGGCTTTCTGAATCATACATGGTATGAGATGGCCTAGACCTTACAGGACTCCGAGCTCCCTCCCGTCACCTCATCACGCCGCAGTCACTGAGAATCCTAACACAGACTACTGGCCATTTAGTCAATCAGCAACCCTGAAAACTGAACCACTCCTGACCCCTGCTGTGGTTATCTATGGACCTGGTGGGAATCTTGCAGCTAAATATTCAGTGTTATCAGAAACATATGCCTGTCTCTGAGAAATAAATGGTTAGCAGCAGGAATGAAAAATATTTAAACCTAGACCTTCAAGAACAAATATCTGGACTTTTTGTTTTGTTTTGTTTTAAACAACACAGCCACAAAATCATTATTCTGTGGATCTTACATGATGGTATTTTGGAATCACTACATTTGAAAACCAAGACTAAACATATGTTTAGGGGGCCATAAGGTCTGGAGTTCGACCCCAGTAATCACATACCACAATGCTGAGTGTGGTGGCTCACGCCTGTAATCCCAGCACTTGGGGGGCAGAGGCAGGAGGATTGCTTTGAGTTTGAGGCTAGCCTGGGCTACATAATGAGTTCAGGGCCAGTATAAACTACAAAGAGAGATTCTGTCTAAAAAAAAAAAAAATACATCTTTGGAACTACTGGTTAAGAAGTGTTCTTTCAACAGAGTAGTCAAAGATGAGGTGATAATCTGTGTGCTTCCATCATGATGGAAATAAGTAGGTGATTTTTAAAGTCAGCTTTTTAATGTATCATACATATTCACTTATGAAACCTATGTGGGATATTTACTAATTCCTAAAATTATTTTGGTCTTCTGCAAATAAAAATACTGGTTAAAATAGGAAAAAAGAAAAGAGAAAAGAAGTATAAGGTTCCCTGTGCCTGAGACATCACCTAGCCTTAAAGCCACTGTCAAGAGTTGGAATGTTATAGAACAGCAGAGCAAGGGAGCCTCTCCTGGAGGTGCTGACAAAACTGAAACTAACTGAGAGAGTAAAGAAAACCTGTGGACTACAGTTGTTGGTGAACAGTGAAACCAATACTCTCTACAGGAACCTGGATTTGCTTTTGGAGAAGGGTGGCTTGAACCCACAGCAGAACTTGCAAAATTAAAGCCTACAGGAAGTCAGGGAGCTCAACTCAGGTCTTGTAGGTAGAACACAGGCTGAATCCTCACGGACTACGGCTATCTCCCTGTGATGAACTGACTTTGATCTGCACGTTCTTGCCCATGTTTACAGGAAATAGAAGATTCATGCTCCAAAGGGCCCCTTCTGTGTTGTTTTGGTTTGGTTTTGCTTTTTGCACTCTCCGTCATTGTTCTACTTTGTTCTTCCTGTGTCTGTCCAACTTTGGGTTTTGTCTCTGATCAAGTAATCTTATTTTTATAGGAGAGTGAACAGAATTTCCTGTGTTTTTATCGTTTTTAGGTGACTCAGTTTTCGTGCCTTCATTGTTTTCCTCCTGTCTTCACCAGTTTCCTGAATTTTGTGTGCTTTGTTCCTCTGTATTTCCTCTTCTTTCTGTACCATTATTGCAAAGTAAATATGGTTTCCAGGTGGCCTGTCACTGTTTTTCTATTCTGTTTTGTGTTTCTTCTTTCTCTCTTCTCCTCCAATCTCTAACAGTTAACAAGGGTCTGTACGATCTTTTTATGTTCTCTAACCCTACTTCTACTCTCTCCCTTTTCTTTTACCTCTCTATCCACCCAACTCTCTCTAAGTCTTATTCCCAAAGGGTGATGCCACTACATTGAAGGGCTGGTATATTATAAACATGTTTCTGGTTAGTTCTAAATTTCAACATGTGGTCATGGATCTAGCTCATGAGGTTAAAGCTGTCAAAATAATGACTCACATTTGTCACTTTCTGGATTGTGTCTAATACAGCTGATGATACTGACTGTGTTAATTGGACCTATGTGACCTGCTTTCATAGTGTGCTAGGATTGAGACTGCTTAAGAACCATGGCAGACTCAGGGAGGATGAACCAGGAAGTAGCCATTTCCTAATGGATCTAAATATTAACCAGATATTATTAATTTGCAATAACCATTATTCAGACAGTAACCCAGAAATTAATCCAAAAACATCATCAACAAAAAACCAGAAACAAGAAAAAATTTAAACAGGACCCAAACCAGATTCCCAGATCATTAAAAGGAAATCTAGTAAACAATGAAATGTGGAACAGTACCAAACTTAACCATCTGGGCTCCCTGAGATGGAATCAAAACAGGATCTAGTAAAAATGAAATCAGAAATAACTTCTCAGATAACAACAGAAATAGTGTCCATATTGAAAGGCATTATTAATAACTCTAAAGAAGAGCTCAGGAACATGATGGAACATCAGTATGGGAAAGTAATGGAATCCCTTAAACAGCTTCTAACAGATTTCCAGGTTAGGCATTCTACTGATTGTTTATATGTCCTCACCCACCTGCACTACATTTCAGATGGCACCAGTGTGAAAAGCCAGATCAGGCTCAATTTATATCACACTGTATGAGGACACCCATATAGAGAAATGGACAGACTACAGGGTGCTTTGAACTGAAGTTTTGTGCTTTATCTCAGCTGCATCATAGGCCATTCCCATTGGCATCTCCAGGATTTCAACATAGAAAATCTGTTGTCAGTGTGTAAGGAAGACTAGAGCACTTAGTGGGATTCAGCCATTTCAGTCTTCAGCTTATGAAGCAAATAACAAAGACCCATGGTTATCTCGTTCCCTGACAGAGATATAATTCACTGCAAAGAAGAAAGAGCCTCAGAGGTAGCACTCCTGGGCACACGTGACTTCAGCTCATTAATGTCAGGGAAATGCAAGTGGGACTGCATCAGAGGGTGACCTGGCATCGAAAGGCAGTTTACCTAAGGTCAAAGGAGTTAAATCAGCATAAATTAGAATTACGAACACAAGCGTTTTCTCTTTAGCCTTGCACATGCTGGATGGCTTGTGCTCACTCTGCAAGGACTGCTTCTGATCACTGGAAATTTCCATGCTATCCCCTTATTACGACTGTGCACCCCAGACAGTATTATCAGAGTGGGGCACCTCTTTATAATAATAGAAAGAAAAGCAACCAATCCAAATAAAAGAAAACAAAGAAAATACCCTCAAAATCCAGGGTATTGTTCTCTTCCTCATACTACTCATATTGTTTTCTGGATTCAGTTGTTCTAGGGCTTCTGATTAACATAGCTCTCAACAAAGAAAACATTCTGATGAGCATCATAGTGTAGAAAGGACTTTTTCAAGAGTTGAAATAGGCACACTCCTTTAGTTAGAAAGGAAAAATATGATGATCAAACCAAAGGCAGTTGAAAACATAACATATTGAAAATGTATAGACTATGCCTGATCAAGCAAACATGACTGTTAAGCCTTGGATCTGGAACTCATGTATTTGGTATCTGCTTGTGGAAATACATGTCATACAATACAAAATTCACAATAAAATACTAAATATATCATGCACCTAGTTGAATACAGTACACTGTACATCACTGCTTGGTCACCACCGGTGTCCTCATGGAGCACTGATTCATTACTGCTGTCCACCATTATGAGCAGTACTGTACCACATACCACTAGTGTGCAAAGGGGATAAAATGAAAACTTACAAGTAAGATTTGCACTGAATAGTTTTTCTTTTACTCTTTAGTACTGGAGAGTTATGATAGAGACTACAGCATCTTAAACAAGTTCACATTCAGTGAAGCTGAAACCTAGAATTTATAATTCAGGTTGAAAGACGGCCTTCCTTCACTGTCCTGGCCCTACTTGGTGTTGTAATTCTCCTATCTCAGTTTTCCAAGCATCTGGAAGTAAAGCTGTAAACAACCACACCTCACTGATTTTTACTATACTCAACCACTGAAATCTTGGTAAATCATGGTGAATAAAAATCACCAATCAGAAAATGGCATAGTGTCACAAGTATGATATCCCAACTGTTAGTCAGTAAGAAACACTATCAAAAGATCACATCACCATGAGCAATTTAGTAAGATCTGATCTTAAAAATTAAAAAATTTGGGATGCATACCTCACTTCAGCAAAATTCACTTCAGTTCCTGCACAATAAAAACATCAAGCAACACCATAAAAACTTCTGTATCCCAGGGAAATCTCTTTTCCTGTGATGGTTGCCACTTTTTTTGTTTGTTTGTTTGTTTTTCAGTACAGGGAATGAATTCCAGCCCTCACACCTGCAAGGCAGGCAGTGGCATCACTGAGCTAAATTCCTAGTGTCCAAACTGCTTTTAAACCTACAAGGCTAAATAGTATTCTCATTTCTGATTCTGTATCAGAAACATTCAGATGAACTGCTCAATGATAATATAAGACAAATTTTTTTTTTTTAGGTTTATTGAGACAGGGTCTCGCTTTGTGGTTTAGTCTGGCCCTGAGCTCAGCCTCAAACTCACATCGCAGCAATCCTCCTGCCTCTGCCTCCCAAGTGCTGGGATTACAGGCATGAGCCACCACGCCCGGCACTGTGGTATGTGGTACTGGTTGCTGCTGGGCGTGTCTCCACACCAAGTATTGTATGTGGTTACCAGGGGATCGAACCCTGGTCCTTGCGCTTGTAAGACAGACACTGGAACCACTGAGCTAAATCCCCAGCCCAATAGAAGACAAATTTATCTGTTATTAAGTCTCCTTCCTTTCTTCAAGCGTGTGACTTTTGGTCAACCCACAGACTGAGCAATTCTTCCTTATTTTTTACCCTAAAAACAATCTGACTTTCATAGAAGATCTTCTATGCTGTAGATGCTACTACTGGCACCCTTCTTCATTCCATTCTCTTCCTCCTCCCTTCCAGTCTACTTTCATCCATCTGAGAAGAAACCCTTTATGCCTAACCACTGATACGCTCACACCAGTTCAGTCTGGGGCTTCTCTTCTATTCCCTTTAAACTCTGGCTTGGACAACAGTCCATTATCTAAACAATATCTACAACCAGGCCAAGTTCTATAGCCATTAATTCAGAGGTGACACCCCTGTCCCTTTCCACTCATGCACATATCATACATATGTCCACGCAAATACCCCATCTTAAGGTTTCTCACCCTGGGGTTAACAAGCAGCCCCTTCTGGAAGTTATCCTTAGCAGGCAAACTGCCCTGCCCTTTTTATTACTTCACATCCCCTCCATTTTTCTCATAATTCTGAACTGTGTGGCAGTCTTCACTTAGTCTGACAGTAGAAGTTTTACTTAAATAATTACGGAAGACTATAAATTTCTTTTGCATTGTTCTGTATGGTAACTAGGAGGTCACTAAGTGTTTGGCAAGTGACCCACCACGGAGGCATATCACATTTCTATGAATTCTTAGGACTTGCCAACACCTATCAAACATTTGGAAATGTGAGAACATAGTGAGAAATGTAAGAGACTGCTATAAACATAAAAAAGCAGAAGTCTGAGGAGAGAAGTCGTGCCTATGAGACCCCGCAAAACAGATATTTATAAAGTTCAGATCCATCTGATCTGCTGCTGGCAGTAATGACACCAGCGATCTAGCTCACTGCAGCTGCACCCAGCTCCAACCGACATCTGACTCGGGTATCTCCAAGCTCCTGCCTCTTCCCTGACTGGTGGCGGTCGAGGGCAGCAGAGGGCTTCCGAAAACGGCACTGTGGGCTGATGGTGTCACAGTCAGGGCAGAATGGGGACAAAGAGCTAGCCTTGCTCCAGCGAAGGCCAAAAGGGACAGAGAATGACTCACTCCTAGTCCAGGAGAACATCAGTCGGAATTTAAGCACGGAGGCTTTAGCCAGCGTGGGTCCTCTGACCACTTCTAACCGGATTTCTAGCCAATTCCACAACATTTCAGAGCCCTCATCCCACTTCGTCACCATTGCGTGGCTTGAGGCTCTTCCAGGTGCTTTCCTTTGCAGGTCGCAGCCAGCAGAATCCACAGAAGAGCTAGAAATCATTCCGCTTAAGACAAGCGCTTCGGCACCATGACACCGGAAGAGCCCGCCTACCTCTGGCCATCTGATTGGACAGTTCACAAAGCCCCGCCGCTTCATCACTGATTGGCTCTTGCCCTATTGCTTCCTTTGCGGAGGAAAATAAGGAGAGAAATACCCCCCATATAAAAGTGGATCCCAAATGAAAGGTGGTAGGATAGAATCTTCTGAACTAGGCTCTCGTTCCTCTGGAGCCTCTAGAGCCTCTAGAGCCTAGTATAGTTCCTCTATACTCTTGATATTACCTCTCCTAAGGGATACTTACTTTCAAAAGCTTTACCCCTCATTTTAGGTAATGTTTCTGTTTTCTTAAAGGATTCGGCAGACTTCCTGTAAATGGGTCACACATATATTGAAAAAGTTCCAGAAGGGTCTTAGCTCAGTAGCGCTGTATCTGCTGGGCAAGCCGAAAGTCCCGAGTTCAATCGAGTTACAGCCAAAAAGTAAAACAAAACAAAACAAAAAGATTGGAGGGTTCGTATTCTAGGGAAGAGTTAATCCCATGATGTCAGAAAACATCCTGATGGGGCCAGGGATTTAGCTCAGTGGTTCTGGCGCCTGCCTTGCAGTTGCAAGGACCGGGCTTCGATCCTTGGTAAAAACATAGAACAATCAGCCTGCAACTGGGACCAGACTGTTGGTTCTTATCTGTTGTGAGTCTTCCATTTCCTTGTATTGAACAGCTACAGCAGGTACTGGTTTTTCTGGTTCTCTGGCAGGCAAAGGGCTATTGTGGAACTATTCAGTCTCTGATCCCATAAACCAGTCTAATAATTCCTTATATACACAATATGTACTTATCTTTAGATTAGTTCCTCTAGAGATGCTTAATTTATATACACAGAAAATTGATTCACTTGTGAAGGAACACTACTGCTTGATAATACTTGATGGCCAGCCCTTTGTAGGGTGTGCTCTACTGTGGCGGAGAACCATGGAACTATTTGTGCAATCTGCCATCAGAGCTTCCTTCAACAGCTGGGGATTTAGCTCAGTGGTTCTGGCAGCTGCCTGGCAAGTACAAGGGCCCGAGTTTGTTCCCCGGTAACATACAACAATGCCAGGTGTGGACACTCACACCCATCAGCCATCAGTACTACATTTGACAGTACCAGGCGTGGTGGCTCATACCTATAATCCCTGCACTTTGGAGACAGAGGCAGGAGGATTGCTGTGAGTTCAAGGCTGAGCCCAGGGCCAGCCTGCACTACATAAATGAGACCCTGTCTCAAAAAGCAAAACAAAACAAAACTAAACTCTAAAAAGCTTCTTTAAAAATGTGATGGCTTGTTCTCAGTGATCCATTTGCAGTGAAGACCCAGGTGCTGCACAGTGAAGCCTCCTAGACAGCAGGTGCTGACAGGCCTCTGTTCATAGATGCTCTGGAACATTCTACTCTATGCAATACTAATCATTGCTGGCTTTCCTCAGATTTGCAAATTGTGCAGACCTCAGAATCATAACAGATTCTAAGAACCGTGGCCGAAAATATAATCAAGGAGCATGGAAGTGGAAGCAAAATATAGAGACAACTTAATTGGTTCCATCTTAATTGCTTAGAAAGCCTCTTGACAATTCCTAAAGCTCAGGATGTTAGTAAGCCTTCCATTGCTGTGACAAAATACCAAGATAAACCACTTAAACAGGAGAAAAGATTTATTTTGGCCAATGGTTTGAGTTTGTATTGCTTGCTCTAGACGGCTTTAGCCCATGGCTAGGCCCACATTTTGGCAAGAAGCCTGTAGCAGGGCAAAGCTGGCCATATTGTGGCAATGGCAGGCTGAAGGAGAAGGAGGAAAGGGCCTGAGTCCCAGCATCCCTTCAAGTGCACACCTCAGTGACCTTCAAATATGCCCTACCTCCTAAAGTTCCCATCACCTTCTAATCACTGCCACACCTTAGCATATAGCCTTTGGGGACATTGAGACAGTACTTCATAGTGGGAACATGTGGCAGAGCAAACCCACTCATCTCATGGCAAGGAAGCCATAAAGACAGAGAGCCCAAGAAGCCAGGTTCTCTCCATCCACCCAGAAGGCACATCTTCAGTGTCCCAAAGACCTCCTGGTTTATGCCATATCTTAAACTTCCCTACTGCCTCTCAACAGATCTATGCATAGTATATTGGTAAGCTTTCCATGGCTGGTGTGATGGCTTGTGTTTTGACATCCCCAAATCTTCATACGATCTTAGGTGGGGCTTTTTCAGAAGTGGCTGAATCCAGAGTGTGTGATTGATTCCTGGTGCAATGCTAGACCTAGAGGCAGGAGGACTAAGGATGTGAGTGGTGCCCACCCTAAGTAGTCTGGATAAGACAAAAGGGGCAGGAAGACCCTGGCTAGGTTCCTTGCTTGCTTGCTTTTACTGTCTTTTGCTGGCCATGAACTCATTCTCCTCTGCAATGCCTTCTGGTCTTGTCATCCTGTTTTGGAGCCAGTTGATTGTGGACCAAAACCTCTTAAGAACTGTGAGCTAAATAAATCGTTCCCTCTTTAACTTTGGGTGTTACGTATTTGGTCTCAACAATGAAAGAAAAGTAACTAAAACACCAGAATTTCTCTAAGAAAACTGGAGAACTTAAAGGTCAGATGAAGTAATCAGCAGAGAAATAAAAACAATCAAGGAAGAAAAAGTGGGAACACTAATCTTGTGGTGCTCAGAGGCAAGCACAAAGGTCAAGGACAAGAGTTTGGGGCCACAAACCAAGAATAAGCAAGGGCAAATCAGCCTGCATCTGTACCTTCCTGTAGCCTTGTGAGTTAAGCAGTATCACCAGAGTTTGTGTTTCCTAAATGTCCAGTGATCTGTGTCCAGAGACCAAGGCATTGCATGATGGCCTGGGCAAGGGTGGTACCCAGGATGCCAAACCACATGCTAAGCTTCCTTTTTGGTTCAGCTGTGATAGAATATATAATGGGCATATTGATCCTGGAGTTTCAGCAGTGACATGGTCAACTCAGTATCACACACCACTGCTTAGCAAACAAGAGTGCAGCTAATAACATCCACCAGAGGCAGTAAATATTGATGAGGTTACAGTACAGTGTCAGCAGCTGCTACCAAAGTGACTATGTGGTCATCCTAAGCCTTGTCCTAGGAAGATGGAGTGGTTCAGGGACACTGTTGAAGTTGGCTACTGTGAGTGATTGCCATTCAAAATCTGATTTTTCTAGTCTATTATGTACACCTGAGGAAAACAGCAGTCACTGCCAGTTGTGAATCAGTTGGATCAGAAAAAAAAAACACATCCTACTAGAGTGTGGTGGATGAAGGACCCACTTAGGAAGAGAAAGAAAGTATAAATTCCTGAAATAAAAGTCACCATGAATTAGAAAGGTAAGACCAGCCACCAGGAAAGGACCTGACAAACTAGTCTTTGTGGGGAGTGCGAGCAAAAGTTCAAGGCAGCCTTCACACTGGCCCATAGATCAAGGGGACATATGAATATCCTTGGATGAGAACAGCTTTGGAATAATAATAAAACAGCTCCATTAGTGAAAGTAGAATGGCTTTGCTATGAAATCTTGCTTCCAAAAATTGAAGTAGAAAAAGCAGGCCTTTCCTTGCCAAACAAAATGTGCCATTATAGGTTCTACAATATGCAAGGAGATATGACAAGCATTACGGAGCACTAGGGACAAGTCAGCACCACCAGTGGGGTAGCCTGAGGGGAATGTGGGAGATATGCGTTTGCTGGCATGTGGAGGTAGGCAAAGAATCTATGAGCACCAGGTAGTCACAAGAATTTAGAAGCACCGATGACAGTGGGATGGCCAACCACTGAAAATCAAAAGCTGACTAGAGGGTTGCATCAGCAAAGGAGAAAGAGCTCAGAATTTCTAACTAGAACATTTCACAAGGCAAACTGCAGCTAAGAAGATGGAGAAATGAAACCCGAACAAGATAAAGCTGAGGACTGCTAAGGAAGTCTAGCTCAAAAAAGCAAGGGAAGGGTCACCTGAATCCTACAGCAGGATGCAAAAGAACGGGTCTTCCCAGGGTTAGTTTCCCTAGTCACTAGGTGACTAGGTGTTGCTCCTGCTGGCCCAACTCCTGCCTGAATACACCAAGGAGCTCTTTCACAATATCTGGCCAATTGCTGTTGAGGTGAAGAGAAAAGACAAGTGGACTCAGTAAGTTCCTAGCTCTTGAGCTGCTTTTGCAATCAGAATGTTGTGCAATGCCCTGGTCTCTGGACCCAGATCCCCAGACATTTAGGGAACACTGACTCTGATGATACTGCTTCACTCACAGGGCTACAGAAAGGTACAGAAGCAGCCCTCGACCAGGAGAGCTCTGTCCAATCTAAAGTGACAGGTAAGAATAATGGGACAGGTAACTGTGTACAGCACTGGCAGCTGTCCAGATGTCAGGCAGGGTAAGAGTGAGTGAGTCAATAAGGAAGAAAATCATTCCACTTCTTCAAAGAAGTTCTCAGGAAGCTGGGCCTGGGTGGCTCAGGTAATCAGGCAGGCATAAATATCAAGTGCCTGCTAAGCCAAGTTTCATTTTCCTGGAGCTCCTGGGGAGGAAGCAATCTGTGAGTCTGTGTCTATGCCTTTTTCTATTTTCCCCCTGTTCTGTGAATGCTCTCTGCCATCTGGGCTGTGTATCCTACTTGTGTTGAGGAATGGTGGGTCTGGCTCTGTTTTAGGTTCTGGTTCAGGAGTCATAGGTACAGGAGGTCAGGGACACAGTGAGGTAAAAAGATGCTGTTCCACCCCTTGTTCAGTTTCTGGGGTTTAGATTTGCTTCCTATGCCAGGGGAGAGTGGATGAGTATGTTGTGACATCCCTGAGACCCCAGACAGCATTGTGTGGAAGTACCAGGTAAAGACACAGTCTCAACTTTTGTTTTGGCTCCTACTCTGTGTTCACTTTCTTCAGAAAGAAGGACAGTGAAAGAGAAACAGACAAGGCATTGTCAGATCTGGGTTCTAAACTCACCCTGGCACCAATCACCTGTGAAATAGTGATAAACTTATTTCTCTTATGGCCTCAAGTCTTTCCTTTTAAAATGTGCTCCCTGGGTTACATCTCTGAATTTCCAGTCTACATTGAGAAGAGTCATTATTTCAATTAATCTCTTCCTCTGAAAGCACTTGGGTGGCGCTTCATCTGTGGCTATAGCTAAGTCCCCTCTTTGGAACCTCAGCTCTGGAAAATTATAAGTCTACCTGGCAGAGCAGCTTCTTGCCACAGGGTATCTGTGGAGATGCCTTCTGGACCAACTTGAACTTGTGAGCAGAATGTCTATGGTCTTCTCTTCATTCTTAGAATCAAAGGGATCCAGAGTTGAGGCAGCCACTCTGGCCTCATCTGGCCCTCAGTGCTCAGGAGTAAGTTTCCTCCAGAGTGGCCTGTGAACTCATGCAGTTATTTCTAAAGACTCTCAGTACACTCAAGGAGGTAGTGGATTAAAAACTGAAAGAGGTTGGGGGAAATAAGTGTGTCCTACAGCTCAGTCTCCAGCAACTGGAGAAGGAAACATTTCTTTGGCCAACAGCACACCAGTTAGCCTGATAAACCTCTTTGCCATTGCACAGGGAGTCAAAGGAGAGACTGGTTTGGTAGATAAGTAAGAGAAACTACCCATAGGGCATCCAGAGCAGGGTGGTCCAGGAGCTGAGTCAACCCTACATTGGGCATCTTGTTAGATTTGCATCACTGTGACAAACGCCTGAGAGAAACCAATTTAAAAGAAGGACAAGTTTATTTTGGTTCATGGCGTCAGAGGTTTGTCCACATGGTCACCGTGGCCAGTGGCAGCACAGGGTATCATGGTAAAGCACATGGCAGAGGAGGGCTGCTCACCTCATAGCAACGAAGAAGCAAAGAGAGAAAGAGAGGCTGGGCTTCCGATATCTCCTTCAAGGGGGGAAAAAGCCAACTTCCTTCCACTAGGCTGCTCCTGTAAAGGTCACTCCACCTCCCAATAGCACTGCATGCTGGGGACAAAGCCTGTAACACATAGGCCTTGGGAGCAGTTAAGATCTATACAACAACATCTTTCGAAGAAATTCCCACCCACCTAGCATGTTCCATCCCATGAACCCATCCTCTGTGCTCTCATGCACGGTCTGTGCAACCTTCTAGAAATCTCTAGGTCCCTCCAGCTGCTAAGTTTGTATCTCTGAAACTTCTAGCCTGGGCTTCCTCTGGCACTTTCTCCAGGGAGTCAGTGCCTGGTCCAGGAGCGATAAATTGCTTGACAAGGAAGCAGCCACTCTCCTGGCTGGAAGTGGGGACATATGGTGAAGCAGCCAGGACTCAGGCTTTTTCAGACCAGCATGCAGACTGCTGATGCTAACCCACTCATCCTGATCTTAGCTCTGCCAGCTGCCTCAGTGGCATGGGCATGGAGAAGGAGGCTCCAAAGGGGAAGGGTTCTGTCAAGAGGGGCTTTCTGAACCCTCCTGATGTGACAGATGGCCTTAATGAGAACAGTATACAGCAACTGTTCTCCTGGGCCTCTGAGAACGGATGTGCATAGCTGTGCCCAGGGACCCATGTGGCTGTTCAAGTAGGGTAACTCATACCATCCAACACTAGGCCATGTGCCCATGTCCCTAAATTGCTTTAGAGTCTTGCTGCCCTGGGCCCCATGGCAGGAGGAAGGAGGTAGACTTTGGACCAGAACAAGCTAGGTCAAACCCTACCTGTATCCTGGAACCAACAGCATGTCCTTTCTCTTTCTCTCCATCTCCCCAGGCCATGGTGCTTCCCTTTCTTTCGATGCTGTTCCTGCTCACACAGCCCCTAGGGTCCCTAGGAACTGGGATGATGAACTACCAGCAGACAACACTGGCCAACGCCTGCACCCTGGTCGTATGCAGTCCCACAGACAGTGGCTTGCCTGGCCGTGATGGCCGGGATGGGAGAGAGGGCCCCCGTGGGGAGAAGGGTGACCCAGGTAGAGTGGGGACCAGGGAGGGGAACCTTGGAATGATAGACAGCTGTGTATGGATTCTCTGTGAGGGGAGACTTGATGATAGGCTTCTTTTTCCCCAAGAGAATAATTTTCTCCCCATTTGACCAAAAACACTCCTTTGCCAGCTGACATGGTGAGGGTATAAAACCATAGTTTTAATTTATTACAGTTAACGACACACTGCAATTGTGCCTCCACAAAATGCTTCCTCCTGCCTTGAGCACACTCACCCATCTGTCTTGCATCTTTCTGAAGCAGTTCCGTGTGGAGAAGCCAGAAGTTGCCTTGTGCCAGATGCCGTGAACATGGTGGATGATTGCTTTTGGCAGAATCACACTCAGAAGCGCTATTCACTAGTTTTTAGTCACTCTTGGTAAAGACGCTCACAAAAGAGGACTTGGGGGCAAGAACAATGGAATCACTGTGTTTGAAGTAAGGAAGTATTTTGAGAAGAATCAATGACAATGTGTCTTTTACTTAATGATTTTTAAAATTTAAACATTGACCATATATTTTGATGACACGACATACAGTTTTGAATTCCCAATGTGACTCCTCCCCTTGGGTTCCTGGATTTCCCTGACCCCAAGAAAGGATAAGTACTGAGTAAATTACTGGTGTCAGGTGCCCACCTGAGCCCCATTCTGTCAGTTAGCAGTTGTTCATTTTGATTAAAGAGTGCCTTGCAGGGTGTTAAATACTTTTACTAATTAAACTCCCTCCAAGGAGGATAGGAAGAGATGAGGTTCTATGGCCCCATATACAGGCCTAGTCAAAAGAATTTGCCTTCAAACCTCAGGAGTTGAGAGAGGGAGCTCATATTTCTTTGGAGAGCCCTGTGCATAAGTGTTTACCTGAGTAGTTCACATATTTCTATCAAAAGCTTTACAAAGAATTTACTGATCTTTTTGCTGTATAAGAAAACTGTGATATAGAGAGTGTACATAACAGTTATTCTAGAAGGGGCATGGCCTTTGGCATTGGACAGATGTGGGCTTGACTACTAGCTCCATCTCCACAGCTGGGATGCCTGCAACAAGCCACACAGTATCATGGAAACAGAAATAATATTTGCCACCCAAAGACAAATAACTGAGCCAAATCCTTTGCAAATAAAGTCTTCAGAGTAAAGTTTTGGCTTTCTGCTGAACCAATACATGAATTCTGAAGTTACCAGAGGTACCAGAGTAAATAAAGGAATTGTCAGCTACACATGGTAGCTCAGAGTAGTAAGACCAGCTACTCAAGAGAGCAAGAGAGAAGGATCACAAGTTTGAGGCTAGTCTGAGCAATTTAACAAGATCCTGTCTCTACAAGGGGATGGTGCGTGGGGATATTGCTCAGTGGCAGAACACCCGCCTATCATGTAAGACTTTGGGTTCAGTCTCTTGGACTGCAAAACAAACAAAAAAACAATAAGGAAATTGTCCCTGGAAATACTATACTCAGCCTGGAAAAGGATCTGGGTCTTACTAGCTTTATAAAAATGCAGTGAACCAAGGGGCCACAGGTCATGAGTGAAGCTTTGAAGAAATCAAATAGGCTCTATCTTTATGGAGTTTTCATTTTGGTTGGGGAGGAAGGAAACTAGAGCACTTAAGAGAGAAAGAATAAGCAACCTACCTAGGCTTTCTGGGTGAGAGGAAAGAATCTGTCTTTTCTGTATAAGTCAAAAGAGCTCCCAGTGTAAGTGAGCTGGACTTGTGGAGAGCAGCCCAGGGATGAACTCAGAAGGGTGAGACTCAGCAATCCAGCCCTCTGTGAGGTTCCCCATTCTCTCTGCTCCCAGAGGGGCTGCAGATTGAATCCTGGGTGGCCTTTGAGCTTGCTGAATGGAAGCTTGCCCTATGGCTGAGACCTCCATTTGCTGTGCAGGTACCTCGCCCCCTTTCAGTCCAAGCCTGGCTTTAGGTTGCTTCTTGGATGGAGAACAGGTCACAGTTGACAGGGAATATGCTTCCATGTGGCTTGTCAATCAGTTCCAGTCACGTTAATCATTTGGCCAAGACGAGACTGAGAATATCTTTGGAGCACCTTTAAATTCCTGAACCAAGTAGGTCTGTCATATCCCAATGTCCTCATTTGTAACAACTTCTACTATAGATTTTGAAGCATGTGGACCCCAGGAATTGCTGAATAGGACAGGTAGGGTGTAAGAGGAGAGCTCCTTGAACAGGGATGGAGGATGGAGCTGGAATTAATCATTGAGGTCCCAGATAGATCATGGAGAGCAAGTTTCCCTAATACCTCAACGCCTCCATTGTTTCTGCACAGAAAGATTCCCTCATCTGGCGTGGAGTCAAATGCAGTGAGTATGGTGGACGGCTGCCTTTGGCAGGACTGCACTTGGAACCCCTATTCACTACTGTCTGATCACTCTTGGTAAGGACATTCACAAAAGAGGATTAGGGGACAAGAAAAATGGAATAATTGCCCCTTTAGCAACATTAACAGTCACACTCGGGAGGTTCATCTCTCTCTCTCTCAGAGTAAGCCCGCACCTCACAACACCCTACCTGGTGCCACATGACCTCTCTCTCACCCTGCTCGCTTCTCCACTCTCAATGCCTTCTGCTCCTCCCACAACTTCTCAGCTCAGACACACTGGCTTCTTGCTGGTCCTAAAGCACACATGGCCCCTCTCTCGGTCCCTGTGATTTGCTCTTCTTATGTATGTTCCTTTCACTGGGAAGATTCACTATCCACCTTTTGTTGTTGACTTTTGTAGAACACTTTGTTTTGTTAGTGTCTTTATGAAGGTGATCAAAATTGGTGAGTACTGCTAGGGAGTGCCTTCCAACATAACAGTCTTATAAAAAAAATCATAATGAGGGCCTCCCCAATTACTATAGTTAGATACATACCACTATCTCCAGCACTCCCTACATGTCATCTGATCTCTGTGGAACTTGGGGTAACCTTACATGCCATATCACACCTACTAAGTTTTTTTGAGACAGTCTCTCTTGGTAGTTCAGGCTGGCCCCAAACTCACTATATACCCCAGGCGAGCCTTGAACTCACAGCAATCCTCCTGCCTCTGCCTCTCAAGTGCTGGGATTCAGGCTTGAGCCACCACGCCTGGCATTGTGGTGTGTGGTTACTGGGAATTGAACTCGGGACATTGTACCTGCCAGGCAGATGCCAGAACCACTGAGCTAAATCCCTGTGCCAACACACCTTCTAATTTTTGATTGTCTGTTTTTATGCTATAGGGTTGAAGCTCCACGATGGAAGGATCATCTTGTGGATCTGTTCTGTTCACCATTTCACCAGTATTTAGGACAATGTCTAGCATATGGTAGAAGCTCAATAAATATTTGAGAAATAAGTGAATGAGTGGAAGGTTGAAAGAAAGAGGTATTATACGACTGACCAAAGTGCGAGACCATAATGTCTCACCTCAGGCAGCATTGGGGTACAGACCTAGCTCACCAGGGAATTCCAGAATAGGAAACCAGTGCTTTGGTCCATGCATTAATCTGTTTTCATATTGGTAGAACATAATATACCTGCTTAAAGGCCGAAAGGTTTATTTGACTTATGGTTTGAAGGGATTCAGACCATGGTCAGGTGACTCCAGGCAGAAATATCTGGAATGTCAGGGTGGAGCAAGAATGCTTAATTTGTAGCAGGTAGAAGCAGAGCTGAGGGACAGTGCCAGAGAGAAACAGGGAGGGGTCAGAAGTACCCAGGCCATGCTCCATGCCCCCCCACGAGTGTGCTTTATTCATTTGATAAACATTCCTTGATCCAGAGAAGTTGGCATCTGAGGACGAGCAGTCACCGGCCGCTTTTGTGCTGCTGTTGACCTCCTCTCCCTGGACATTCTCAGCTGCAAGAGTTCATGCACCAGGAGCTGGTGGCCTCTAGTCTTCTCTTCCATGGAGGGCTGCTTTCCTTTGGCCCAGAGTGCTGCTGCCACCCTCCAGAGGCTGAGCCTGAGCTCAGGGCATCTCTGCCCTCAGCCCTGTGCACAGATGAATGTGAGCCATGGACCTGTTATACTCATCAACCTTCCACTCTGGTGTAACCAAAGTGTGACTGCTGGAGGTCTTTGGACAGGCAACCAACCACACCGGAGCAGGATCAAAATAAGATTATTGCCACTGGCTTCAAGGAATTTAAATCACTTGGATGCATCAAACAGAAATCTACACTCATTTTTATACCTTTATGTTTCTAGGGGAGAGGGAAACAGCAAATATAGTCATTAGAGAAATAATTAATCTAAACAGTTACACAAGCAAAGAGGGCAACAAAGGGAGAAGAGGAAGATAGCAGGGCTTTCTTTTTTCTTTCTTCTTTTCCTTTTGTTTATTTTTACTATACTGGGGATTGAACTCATGACCTTGCACTTGCGAGGCAGGCACCAGTACCCTGATCTACAACCCCAGCCCCTTGGCAGGGATTTCTGGGATCACATTTCCCTAGTCAGTCTGCAATACAGTAATGATCGTAGTTACAACATCTTTCTCAGAAAGTGTAATTGCACAGTTAACCCAGAATTGCCCATTTTTACACTAGTGGACAGGCTTCACCCTCATAACCAACAGCAGGGCACAGTGCCCAGCACAGACTCTCCCATCTGTCCAGCAAACTCATGGCCACCCACATCCCAAACAAACTCTGCCACAAGCAAGTCTGGGCTCTCCTGCCACAGGAACATAGTTTCCAAGTCTGTAAGTCCTCTTTCTTCTCTCCAAAATGGTTTAGTGAGGACCACTCTGAGGATGTGCATGTGCATGGAGCCAGGGATGCCATGAGGAGACAGGAAACATCTCCCACACTATCAGTCCCACTTGTTGGCCTGTCCCACAGTTTATTATAAACTTCTCATAGACTGGGACTGATGCCAATGAGTCTCATCAAGTACAGCCATTTGTAATCATAAAGTAAATGTGCATAGATGTGTTTTTTCATTTTGATGAATATGGATCAGTTGTATATATTAAAAGGATTCAGTGAGGCCGGGGAGTTAGCTCAGTGATTCCAGTGCCTGTCTTGCAAGCACAAGGGCCCGGGTTCGATTCCCTGGTAACCACATACAATACTGGGTGTGGAGACTCACACCCAGCAGCAATCAGTACCACATACCACAGTGCCAGGCATGGTGGCTCATGCCTGTAATCCCAGCACTCAGGAGGCAGAGGCAGGAGGATTGCTGTGATGTGAGTTTCAGGCTGAGCTGAGGGCCAGCCTGAAATACAAAACGAGACCCTGACTCAAAAAAAAAGGATTCAGTGTGATAATTCCAGCCATGCACATAAGGTTGGATCAAATCCAAATTTTCTTTACTCCCCTACATCCTTTGTAATCTTCAGTAACCACTATTCTATGTTCAAGTCAACATTTTTCAACTCCCACATATGAGAGAAAACATGATATCTGTCTTCCTGTGTCTGCCTTATTTTGCCTAGCATATTATCCTCCGATTTCATCCATTTAGCTGCATATCACAGCTAAATAACATAACTGTGTATATATACCACAGTTTCTTCATTTATTTATCTTTGGTGGGCACCTTAGCTATCACGAATAGTGCTGCAATAAATATGGAGGGGCAGATATGTCTTAATATGCTAATTTCTTTTTCTTGGAGGTATACCCTGAAATGGGACAGCAGGATGATACGGTCAATCTATTTTTAGGTATTTTTTTAAGACTGTGCATATAGGCCGGGGAGTTAGCTCAATGGTTCTGGTGCCTGTCTTGCAAGCACAAGAACCTGGGTTTGATTCCCGGTAACCACATACCGTACTGGGCGTGGAGACTCACCCCAGCAGCAACCAGTACCACATACCACAGTGCCAGGCATGGTGGCTCACGCCTGTAATCCCAGCACTCGGGAGGCAGAGGCAGGAGGATTGCTGTGATGTGAGTTTGAGGCTGAGCTGAGGGCCAGCCTGAACTACAAAGCGAGACCCTGTCTCAAAAAACCTAAAAAAACAAACGAACAAACAAAAGACTGTCCATATAGTTCTTCATAATGGCTGTACTAATTTACATTCCCAGCAATGGTGAAAAAGAGTTATTTTTCTCCATATCTTCAATAATATTTGTTATGTTTGCTTTGTTTTGATAAAATTAGAAGAGATAATTTCATTGTAGTTTTTATTTGTTTTTTTCTGATGTCTAATGATATTGAGCTCACTTTCCATTTGTATGTCTTTTAAGAAGTATCTATTTGGATCATCTGCCTATTTTTAAATTGGATTCCTCATTTTCTTGTCAAGTTTTTGAATTCTCTGGATTCTGGATACTGGCCCTTTGTCAGAGGAAGCTGGCAGATGGTTTCTCTCATTGTGCAGATGGTCTCTTCACTCTCATAATTGCTTCCTTTACTACGCAGCTGTTTCATTTGATGCCATCCTATTTGTCAGTTTTTACTTTTGTTTTCTGTGTTCTTCATGAACAAATAAATGTCCAAATGGGCAAATAACTAAATGACCATCTGTTTGATTCCATTTATGATATAAACATTGGTTCTCCATACACTTGTACACATACATGTGTATGTATGTAAGTGCGTATATACATACACAGACAAAGCAAGGAGTCCCTGAACACAGATAAATGCTCACAGATTGCTTTCTTGACCAGGGAAAAAAAATCTCATCTCTGGAAAAGAGCTTTTCTTGAAATGAGGCTGCAGACATGTGTTTCCAAGCCTACCACTGGACCAGGGTGTGTGACAGTGAAACGTGTACCCTCTACGGAACACTGAAGGAGTGGCAGGAATTGCCCCTGCAGGCATCTAGCTCCTTCCTGAGCCTTGGGCCAATGTTTTGTCCATTTTTTTTTCTGCTACAGGTTTTCCAGGAGCTGCGGGGCCAGCAGGGATGCCTGGACAAGCTGGCCCAGTTGGACCCAAAGGGGACAATGGCTCTGCTGGAGAGCCTGGGCCAAAGGGAGAGTCTGGACCAGGTGGTGAGCAACTGGGCGTGGAGTTCAGATGGCTCCATGTGGAGCTCCTACCTCGAGGCTAACCTGGGAGGCATGCACCGGGTCTGTCCCAGGAAGACAGATGAAGGCTGTTCTGAAGGCAGCACTGGCTGTTTTAGGGCAGCCTAGGCCAGCCCTGGCCTCCTCTTTGACCTCCACTGTTACGTCATTTCAGTCATCTCCCTGCCAAGAGGGTTCAGTGTTACTGACTAAGCTGATGTTTTTCTCCAGGACCTCCAGGACTTCCAGGTGTGCCTGGGCAGGCAGGAAAAGATGGTCCTACTGGAAAGCAGGGAAACATAGGGCCTCAAGGCAAACCAGGTCCCAAAGGAGAGGCTGGGCCCAAAGGTAGGTGGATGGATTGTGACTGATCTTAGGAGAAAGAGGAAGGAATGGTAGCGTGACTGCTCTGTGGTGTGACGTGAGACATGCTCAGAATGCCAGGAGGAGCCCAGACCGCCAAGGCTGTGAAGGCTCTTCCACGCACCGCAGTCCCACATTCTTGATGTTAACGTAGTTTTCTGACTCATGGCCTCTACTGAGGAACCCAAGCGGCGAGGAACATCAGCCACATTCCCTCTCTAGCTCTGCAGTTTACTGCTGCAGAGATAATGCCTTCTGAGGACTCTTAGCATCTGTCCCCATTTGCTTCTTCCTCAGGAGAAGCGGGTGCTCCAGGAGTGCAGGGCTCTGCAGGGACACGAGGCCCCGCAGGCCCTAAAGGGGAGAAAGGTGTCCCTGGAGAACTCGGAGCCCCTGGAAGTGCTGGGGCAGCAGGTGAGCCATGGGGATACCTGGGGCTGGATCCACTTTGTCATGCCCCCTTGGACTCTCCTCCCAGCCACATGAGGCCAGGACTGGCATTGCCAGTTCACTTTTTCTTATCACTTGTGCACAATACCCAACAGTCCCAGCTCTAAGGAAGGATGGTTCATTTTGGCCCACAGTTAATAGAGGTTCCAGTCCATAGTTGTCTGGGTCCAATGTGGCATGCAATGACAGGGAGCCATGACAGAGGAAAAGATGCTCACGGTTCAGCAGCCAGAAAACAAGGAGTGAAGGGAGGAGCCAGCATGGGGGATAAACTTTTCCAGGCCAGGCCCTGGTGACCCGCCTTTTCCAACTAGACACTACTTCCGGCCAGCATGGCAGCTATAAACAGCTTTTAATCCTATTACTTTCACAAAGCCCCACTGTAAGTGCAAGAGACTCTTGAGGGAATCTAGCTACAAATCACAACAGAGTCTGTATCTAAGGAGGATGCAGTTCTGGGCTCTGGAAATGCAGGTCTGTAGGGAGCAGGCAGTGCCTGTCTGTTCAGGTCCAGTCTATCCAGGGAGGTCAGTTGCTGGTGGCCAGGATAGCCATGCACAGAGGAAGAAGATTGCTGTGTTCTGGAACTTAGTTTGTGTGTAGGGAGGACATACTGCTGGGAGACAGGGACAGAGCATGTACGGGAAAGTTCGTGGTTGCCCAGCTCACCCTGCTCTTCTTGGATTCCAGGCCCACCTGGAGCTTCGGGTCCACAGGGTGCTCCAGGTGCCAGGGGACTTCCAGGACCAAAGGGGGACAGAGGTACTCCTGGAGACAAAGGAGCCAAGGGTGAAAGTGGGCTTCTAGGTAAGGTGGTAGCTCCTGGCTCTGGGAACCCCATTTGAGAATGGGTGTGGAGACAGGATCCCTATTCATCTAACTATGTACCTCCTCGGGATGACAGCCCTGTTCCCTCTCAGATGAGGGCAGAACTGGGGAGAAACTGGACATCTGGGAGGGGATCAGTCTTTAGTCTTAGCTATCTAGTGCATGCAAGAAGGCAAATCTGGATAGTTTCTTCAACTGACATGAAAAAGCAGCTGCTACCTTCCCATTTCATATGATGGCTTTGAATTATCCAATAACCTAGTGGACAGAAAGTATATGAGGGATGTATATTCTCAACTTTTCCACTCACAGACACACATACACCTAGAAGGAGATGTCAGAAGAGACGCCATTGTGTTCTCAGAATTTAGAGGTAAAATGATATCTGGGTCATGTCAGAGATCAGGGCCCAGTTTGTCCATAACAGAACCAAAAGAAGTCCCAGTCCACAGGACTCACTGGATTACTATATGTGGCCTTGCTGGGGTTCAGCCCAGATGTCCACCTCCACGCCCAAATCTACCTGCAGCTGCACACTATTCCTCTGAGGTCCAGGCTCTGAGCTGTTCCTGTGTGGTGCTGGACAAGCCCTTACCCTGCTGTTTCCCTCCCCTTCAGACATAGGTACTCTGAAGCAGCAGGTGGAGGCCCTGAAGAAGCAGTTACAGAACCTTCAGGATACATTCTCTCACTATAAGAAAGGTTAGTTTCTGGATCCAAGATTCAGTCTGGCACCAGAATCGGGCCCCAAACTGGTTCTGGCCCTTGGGCAGGGGTTGAGCTGGGGCTAGAGCTGCTGTTGGGCTTGAGATGAGCCTCGCCCTAGGTCTAGGAAGGGAACAAATAGGGAAATATCTGAAGCTGGATTTGAGGCTAGAGTTGAAAGTGAGGATAAAGCTAAGGCTGAGCCCCAGCAGGGAGGCCACATGCTCCAGGAGGTACGAGTAAGTCAAGGGACAACTAGGAAGATGTGGCTTATGTCACCACTTCACCAGATAGGAAGAAGTACTGTCAAGCTTCTGAGGACTCTGCAGTCTCAGGGCCACCTGTGCTGAGATAGTTTCTAGAGCTTTCTTCCTGCCTGTCCTGTGCTGGTCCCTGTGACAGATAGAAGGACAACCTGTATGAGCTATGTATCTTAATTCTTTCTGAAACAGATAAAGGAATTTTCTACCCAAGTAGAGATGAAGCAATTTGTAGGAAACAGGGGAAGGGGACACAACTAGAACTTTTGTATTAAGTTTTAGTCTCCTGTGAGTTGATGGCACACCGCAAGATACTTAATAATTAGGCAGAAATGAGCCTTAGAGAAGCTGAGCTTTGGCCTATCCATGCTACTTTGGTCAGCAAGGACCCTTTGGTCTTCCAGGACCCCAGCCTGCCACACCTTTTATTCCGCCAGATCCGAGCAGGCTACACCTTTCATTCTGTGCATTCCAAAAGACCCAGGAGAGCAGGGCAGACGCCAACATTAGTCCTGTGCAGATGAAGATCCCGCAGGGCAGGGCAGGGAAGATGTCAGCAATAATCCATGACAGCTTAGGTAGATCCTGGTAGTTGCCCTGAAGAATCACAGCCTGTGGGACCATCGAGTCCTTGTTGCTACCAGAGGTAAAGACAAGAGTTAAGTCCAAAACCTGTCTGCAAGCAACAATGCCTGGTCAGTTTCGACCTTGCAATTATTTCTCCCAAACAGAATTGTTCCGAACAACAATTCATTTGGGTAGGATGTAGGACTGGCTTCTAGGTACCCAAAGTTGAAGATGAGCTTCAAGCATTTGACATTTCTGCCTCCTTCCACAAACATATTCCTAGATGCACTCATTTGCATACACACACTGATGTAAACACAAAAACCTGCATGTGTACATCTAACACACGTGTGTATGCTTAAATATCATCATTCATTCCACCTCCATTTACACACATAGGCTCAAATGTATATACAGACACCTACATGGGAACAAGCATCCAGAGAAACCGTAACCCTTTTTGCCTAGTGCTCCTTCATTGGGAAGCTAAGCCTGTGAGCTATTTATATCCTACTGCTCAAGGTCATTTCCAAGGTCTGATTATTCAAATTTTAAAAAGTGCAACCTCTAGTTTAAAGATTCCCACATGCCTTTGGATGAATGAATGGGCATATTCATATGGCATGTAGCATACAAGGACTCCTTGTCTTTGTTAAGGGATCTCTGGGAGCTGTCCTGAGCCCACAGAGAAACTTCTTCCCATGTTTCTTAAAGATGCCACAGTCAGACATTAATCAGGGTGCAGCCTGGACTCTGCCAGCCTAAGTTGAGCAGCACAGCCCCCTTTGGAGCCTTGAGAGTTTAGTGTCTACTGCAGATTTCTGTGCAGAGAACTGCAGGGTTGGGGACAGATAGAAACAAAGACCTGCTTGACATTTTATGCTTTTAGGGAGCAATTCCTCGCTTTAGAGAGATGAGGAATGGGAAAACTTAGAAGGGAGGTGGCTTTGCCTTGTCCACCCAGATGTTCATAACCAGGCTGGTGTTAATGCCTGGCCTTCTGGTCCCATTTAGGGCACTTTCCAGAACCCTGTACTGTCCCACACTCATGCACCTCCCAGATGCCCTCCTTCTGACCACCCCCCCCCAGCACCTTCAGGGCAGACGGACTGGCACGAGCATCACCCACATGCACAAGAGGCCACCCTGGGCTAGTCCAGGACTGACATATTAAAAACCTCCGATGGCCCTACCTGTTCTTTCCAGTGCCCCCTCTCTGTCAAACAACACAGGCCCTCTCTGACAGTCCACCATATAACAACAGGAGTGACAAAGGAGTCAATACATAGTGGTTTTGGTGTTCTCAGAAATGGAGTCAGGTAGGAATCACTGCCCTAGGAAAAACTGTTTAGCTCCACATAGTGAAAAGTCAGTGCCAGCATACAATATAGACTGACACCAAGAAAGTATCTCTGGGCTTTAGAGTCAGACTGGACAAGGTGTCCTCCTTAACTGTGCCTTTGACAGCTGCACGTCTTTGGGCCTCTTCAGTTCTCTGTCCTCACCTGTGCTCACCTGTGAACAGCAGACCATGGAACCATTTCCCAGAGTGCATCCTGATAATGGGGCTGCTCTTGAGCCATATCTTGTTTGTATCTTTCCTGGAGTCCAGACATCCCCCCCAGGAAGACTTGGGTGACAAAGATGTCTGAGCACCCGAGCTCTGCCGACCTTAATGTGATCTCTTTCTTCCAGCCGAGCTCTTCCCTGATGGTCAAAGTGTTGGGGACAAGATCTTCAAGACAGCAGGTGCTGAGAAAAATTTTGAGGAGGCTCAGAAGTTGTGCAATCAGGCTGGTGGCCAGCTGCCCTCCCCACGCTCTGCAGCAGAGAATGCTGCTTTGCAGAAGCTGATTGAAGCTCAGAACAAGCCTGCTTTCCTGAGCATGACAGACACCAAAAAGGAGGGTACCTTTGTCTACCCCTCAGGGGAGCCCCTGGTCTATTCCAACTGGGTCCCTGGGGAACCCAACAATGATGGTGGGGCAGAAAACTGTGTGGAGATGTTCAGCAATGGCAAGTGGAATGACAAGGTTTGTGGAGAGAATCTCCTCGTGATCTGCGAGTTCTGAGTCCCTGCAGGTGTATCTGGGCATCAGTTCTTGGTCCAGACCTGTGTGCTGCCAACATCCTAATAAAAAGTTGACTTCAGCCATCCCAGAGCAGCCAGAAGAGCTACTGCAGCTGCCTCCTAGCGTACAGTGCAGGACAGCTTCCCACACTGAAGCCCAGCAGAGAAGGGGCTACCTGCTCTTACACCCTTAGGGAATAAAAGTCAGTTTCCACCACCTCATCACAAAACCAGTGACTCTGTTCCAGCCCCTCGTTCAGCAACTCTCAGCTGTGTCCAGCTCACCTTGCCTCTCGCTCCTCCTGCACACCTGCCCTCCTCTGGGCTTTCAGGGACACCATTGTTGCCTGCGTTGCGTCTCCCCCTCTGCCTGTCCCTTACCAGCTCCTTGCTCATTCCCACTGCTCTTCTTGACCATTTGGTTTTTTAAATTTTAATTTTTTTAAATTTATTGAGTTTATCAGTACATATCATGTGAAACTTATTATCACATTCTTCATTGCCAGTTTGTACCTGCACATGATATACCTTGATTCTTATTTTTCCCGTGCTCCTGCTCCTCACCTCTATCAACACAAGCTTTGTTTGTTTTTTCCACCCTACATTCATTTTTTTTCCTTTCCCTTCTTTATGTGCCCTCCCTCTCTCCTTAGTGCCTTCCCCTTTGAACATTTTCTTCTTTCACATATAGTACATTTTGGTTCACGTTTACACTTTAAGTTTCTCATGCTAGAGAAATGATTTGATATTTACATATCTGGACCCTGTTTATTTCTCTTATGAGTATGGCCTCAAGTGCATCCCTTTAGTTATCAGTGTCTCAAATTTATCATTCTTTGTGGCTGCATAATACTCCGTTTTACTTTTTAAAAAGCCCCACATCTTCATTACCCAGTCAGCAGTTGAAGGATTCACCAGTTAATCCTGTTTCCAGGATTTATCTATTACAAACTGAGCCGCTATAAACATGGGAGCATATATGTCACTGTGATATAATTCTTTTAACCCTTTTGGAGACATGTCCAGCAGGGAAATAGCAGGGTCACAATAGACCTTTAATCCCAGTTTTTTGAGGGATTAAACTGATTTATTTCCACAGAGGTTGGACCAGTCTACATTCCCATCAACAGAAGAGAAGGGTTCCTTTCTCCTCACCACCATGACAGCATTTTTTTTTCTGGTTGATGTCTTGATAACAGCCATTCTTTCTGGAATGAGATGGAATCTCACTGAACACTTTTCATATATTCATTTGCTGCTTTTTTTTTTTTTTTTTTTTGAGACAAAGTCTTGGTTTTTGGTTCAGGCTGTCCCTGAGCTCAGCCTCAAACTCACATCACAGCAATCCTCCTGCCTCTGCTTCCCGAGTGCTGGGATTACAGGTGTGAGCCACCGCACCCAACATTGTGGTATGTGGTACTGACTGCTGCTGGGCATGAGTCTCCACACCCAGTACTGCATATGGTTACCAGGGATTGAACCCTGGTCCTTGCACTTGCAAGACAGGCATCGTAACCACTGAGCTAAATCCCCAGCCCAGGTTGATTTCTTGAGAACAGCCATTCTTTCTGGAATGAGATGGAATCTCATTGAACATTTTTTCACATATTTATTTGCTACTTTTAATTCTTTAAGAAATGCCTGTTCATTTCAGATGCCCATTTTGAATGAGATCTTTAAGTCCGGAGGGGCCTGATTTTTTAAAGTTCTTTATATAGAGAGTAGTCCTTTGTCTGAGGAACAGCTGGTGAAAAAATTTTCCCATGTTGTAGATTGTCTTTTTGCTTTGTTGGTGGTTTCTTTCATCTGTAGAAGAAGTTATATAATAAAGTGAGGTCCCATGGGTGATTCTGTGCTAGTGCCAGTGCTACTGAGGTTTTGTTCATAAAATCTTTCCCTCATTGTGTAGCTCAGGCTGGCCTCAAACTCATGGCAATCCCCCTTCCACTGCCTCCCTCGTGCTGGGATTACAGGTGTAAGCCACCATGCCTAGTTGTTTGCTTTATAAATTTCCTTTTGAATTGTGTTTCTTATATGCAGCATATTGTTGGATGCTGCTTCTTAATCCACTCTGCCAGTCTGTTTCTCTTAATTGGTGCAATGAGGCCACTGACATTAATGGTTGTAAGTGATATGCACTGATTTATCTCTGTCATAATATTTTCCTGATGTTGATTTTTAAAAAATTTTTCCCCCTTTCCATTTATTTTCTTGCCTTGACCAATGGTTTTAAAGTTAGGCCTCATGGAATTGTGAACCTTATTGTCTTTCTCTAGGATATTTTTTAGAAATTTTTGGAGTGCTGGTGTGATGTACATGAAGTTTCTCAGGTGTTCTTTGTTGTAGAAGTATCTTATTTCTCTATCAATTTTGAAAGATAGTTTTGCAGGATATATCAATCTAGGTTAGAGGTTGTTTTCCTCTAGGGCTTGAAATACTTCAGGTTCTCCTTGACTTGAGGGTTTGTGTTGAAAAGTCTGCACTGATTCTGAAGGGCTTTCTTTTGTATGTTATTTTTTTTATAGATGCTTTTAATATTTCATTCTTCTGATGGATTTCTGGAATCTTGATTATTATATGCCTAGGTGTGAATTTTTTTTAACATGGCTACTTGAAGTCCGATATTCCTTACTGATCTACATGTCAAATTCTTTCTCCCTTCCTGTGAAGTTTTCTGCCATTACTTCTGTGAACAGTTTTTTGTTTTTTGTGTTTTGTTGTTTTTTTTTTTTTTTTTTTTTTAGGTTTTTTTTTGAGACAGGGTCTCGCTTTTGTGGTTCAGGCTGGCCCTGAGCTCAGCCTCAAACTCACATCACAATCCTCCTGCCTCTGCCTCCCGAGTGCTGGGATTACAGGCGTGAGCCACCATGCCCGGCACTGTGGTATGTGGTACTGGCTGCTGCTGGGTGTGGGTCTCCACACCCAGTATTGTTATGTGGTTACCGGGGAATCGAACCCAGGCCCTTGCGCTTGCAAGACAGGCGCTGGAACCACTGAGCTAACTCCCCGGCCCCTGTGAACAGTTTTTATGTCTTTTATAATATCTCCTCTTCCTTTATGGACTCCAATCAGTCTTATGTTTTTCTTCTTGGCATCATCTAACAGTTTCTGGATTGATTTCTCTTAGGCCCTTGCTATTTTTAGAAAATCTTTCAATTCCTGGTCACTAACTGTAAAGCTATCTTGTATGTCTAACATTCTGTCGCTCATTCTGCTTAAACAAGTCTGCTGTGCAAACTTTCACTGGAGTTTTCAATCTCCTGGAAATCTGTTTGAATCTGTTGAACAGATTCTATTACTTTCCTATACTGAGATTCCATCATCTTCCTGAGCTTTTCTTTATAGTTGTTAATCATATCTTCCACTATGCACATTATCTGTTTTGTTTTATTTTTGACCAGGCACCGTATTCAGGACTTTGCACTTCTGAGACAGGCACCAGAACCACTGAGCTAAATTCCTGGCCCTCTTAACTGTTTCAGGTTATGGGCACTATTTCTGTTGTTATCTGAGAAGTTATTTCTGATTTCATTTTTAAAAATTGATTTTACTGGTACATTTTATATTTACATTATGGTCACATTCAACATTGAGGGTTTGTATTAGTACATGACACATTCCGATTCTCATTTTTCCATTCCCCTGCTTTCTCTAAAACTTCCCACATGATTTTGTTTTTACTAGATCCTCTTTTGTTGTCTGGTCAGGGAGTCCCAGTGGTTGAATTTTGGGTTGTTTCATTTCATTGTCCCCTCGATTTCTCTTTGGTGATCTGGTTTGAGTACTATTTAAATGATTTCTGGTTTCTATTTTCTTGTTGTTGATGTTTTTGGTTTAATTGCTGGGTTGCTACCTGAACAGTGGTCTTTGCTAGTAATCTCTCTTGTTAATATTTAGAATGCTTAGGAATGGCTATTTCCTGGATCATCCTCCTTGAGTCTATAATGGCCCTTAAGTAATCTCAGTTCTGGCAGACCAGGAAAGATACTTTATCAGAACAATCACATCACCTTCGTCAAAGTAATACAGTCAGTATCATCACCAGTCTTACATACAGCAAGGACAATGACAGATGGCAGCTGTCACCTTTAGCCACATGAGCCAGATCCATGACCACATGCTAAAATTTAGAACCAACCACAAATATGTTTACAATATACAAACCCTTCAATATAGCATGTTGCCCTGTCAGAAGAAGACTTAGAAGGAGTTAGGGGAGGGAGAGAGATAAGATAAAAGGGAAAGATTAGAAATAAAGTGAGAGGACTCAACAAGATCACACAAACTCAGAGAAACTGGTAGAGACTGAAGGGAAAGAGATGGAAGGAACAAATGTAAAACTGAACAACAATAGAGAACTAGAAACTGTATTCACCCTCCTAGATTAATACAGAAAGAAGAGAGAGGAAGGAGGAAAAAAATAAGAAATTGAGCCAACTAACAGCAACAGGAAAACTAGAAACCATGTTCCTTTCTCTACGAATAGAAACAAGTCAGAAAGCTCAGAGCAAGACAGAAGCTGGCTGTTCTCCCAAAGGCAATGATGGCCTGGGAGGGGAGCTCAGGCCACAGCTTCACTGCATTTCCCTGTGGTGGTGCCAGCCAATAGCAGTTCTCAAGAGAGTACCTCAGGTTTCCCAGTTCCCTGTGATGATGCCGGTTAATGGGGGGTTCCAGGACAGAACCGCAGGTCATGCTGTTCCCCATTGCAGTGCCAGTCAGCGTCTCCTTCACCATTTGATAGGGAATACAAAGGCTCAGCATTGGTTCTCTTCTCTCCTTACACTCGCTACAGGATGAGCCCCCCTTGCATGCTCAGCTAGCTTCACATCACAAGCTGGTGGCTTCCACATATGGGTCCATTTTCAAGGCTTTCTCCAAACCCCGAACTTCTCTCATGGCAGTCAGTATCATCAACAGTCTTACATACAGCAAAGACAATGACAAACTGTGGCAGCTGACACCTTTAACCACATGAACTAGATCCATGACCTCCACTCTGGGGCCCCAGAGCTGGCTGCATCAGTGGCTGCTTCTTCCTAAGGTGAGGAAGCTGCACACACTGCTCTTCCTCATCCTTCAGCCCAGCATCTCTGCAGGTCTGTCAGTGGACAGGAAGGTCAGCTCACTTTTCCAAAGTCACTTCAGAGAACTTAGGAGCAGAAAGCGCCTGGCCTGGCTCAAATCACTCCCATCCCCTCTTTTGCTTGGTGGTTCCAGCGTCTTCTTTCCCGTCCTGTCTCACGGATAATCTAGTCAAATCATCTTCCTCTTTTTCCAAATAGTGAAACCAAGGATAGAGAGAGGAAGTGTCTTGACAAGGACACAGTGAATGGCAGAGTGACAGCTGGGTCATGAACAGGCCTTTTGAGCCCTAAAACTCATACTCTGGTGCTATAAACATATTGGCCAAAGACTCCTGAATATTTGATTCATTTTATTGACCCAGCATTGCAAAAATTTTCTTAAATGACATCTATGTTCAAGAAATAAGAATGACACCTGGATGAACTACAAGTCTACAAAAGGGGCTCAAGTATCTCTTCCCAAAGCAGGAAATCACTCTCTTCTTTGTTCTCAAGGACCAAAGGGGGTTCTTTTTCAAGATGGGACCTTTAACCCCACTTGTCTTCCTAGAAGTCCTGAAACTACATAGCATATCCAAAAATAGAAGCAGCACTTCCAGGCCACATGCTGCCCAAGATTTCTGCTAAGAACTTTCTCCTTTTCCTGAAAAAGTCCAGAATTCCTGGCACTTTCTGAAGTACATATCTGTTATGTAATAATGAGCAAATGATTTCCAGGTATTGAGGCCACACCTAGGCACTCAGGAAGCCTTTTCATAGCAAGTATGAAGAAACAACTGTATGTATTTTAAGCCAGAAGTAAAACATTTTTTTCTGTGAATAGATGGGTCTGAATAAGCTCAAAAAGGACTAGGGAAGCATAAGAAAAGCCACACGATCTTCCTGGGTCTTGCCTCCCTCTGGGCTTCTTTTCCTCCTTTGCATACTGGCCTCCTCTGCTCCCCAGTCTCCCACTGCCCGAGGATGATGAGACAGCATAAGACTGGTGCACAGAAGTGAGAAATTCTTACTTGCTATCAGCTCCTGTAGAAAACAGTCTTCTATGCCAGAGCTAACTGCAGGTTCAATCAACTAAGCTTTGGGGCAGAGTATTCTATAGCATGGTGAAAGTCACAGTGGTCTTGGTTAACCCTCTTCAAGGGATCACTACCCACCCACCCACATCAAGACTTATGCAAAGCCTGTTTCCTTTGACAGGTGAGGAAAAAATATACAAACTATGTGAACAGAATATCTCTCTCAGTGCTGAAGGCCTGGGATACTGAGACCCTAACCCTCTAAAAGGAACTTTCAAATCTACCAGCACCTTCTTGGGCCAAATAGGAAGGAGGGCCATTTGGGCTCTGTAGACAGTGATTAAACAGGACAGAAGCCAATCCTTCAGAAGTTCAAGTTCTCATATATGGAGTTGTAGAATAAGTACATGGATTCTAAGAGCTTTCATCTAAGAACACAGGACAGACAGTTCCTTGTGCAGTCATTAAGCTGCTCAGAGGCCAGGACAAGCTTTACTACTATCCACTATCATTATCTGTAACTAACTAAAAGGCCTCTATATGACCAAGAGCATCAATCTAATGGTAAATTTTACTGTCTTAGCCCAATATTTCAATGAAGTCTTATGAAGACAGACATAAACCTGCAATGTGTGTCACTTCTGAGTGATTGGATAAGGACCAGTGCATATTTCTTTAATGACCTCTCCTCTGGGTCATGATAATTTCGGGAAGATCAGTGGCTACACAGCACCTCTGCAATCAAATGCATGGCACCCTGAGCAATCACATGGAATGCAAGTGCCCTTGGACTGATCCACGTGGAATAGCAGTAAGATCTGAAGGTCATGACCTGATAAGTTAAAAATATTAATGTATTTGACCTTCACTTACTTAAAGAGTCTCTAGATGATCTCTAATGCCAGGCTGAGCTACCTCTGTGTTACAGAGAGGAATCTACAAGGACCTATCTGAGTAAAATGGTCCCATCCCTATGTATAAGTAGAGTGAATATCTGAGAGTCTCAAGTGTGGCATCCTTAATTCTTGTTTGGAAGCTTGATCATAAGGCTGACAGCATAGTGTTTTAAGGACATCACTAGGCCCTTTGATCTAAAGTAGGAGATAGGGAACTCAACTCCAGTCTCCAGAATATTTATTTTATAATTCTATTAATACTTTATTTCAAGTGTAAGTGGCTTGGGTAAGGCTAGGGCTGAAGGGCCATGTTGTAATCTCAGGACAAACATCTGCATTCTGGGACCGAGGGGAAAGGTCTGAGCAGAGAGGAGAGACAAAATAGGAGGTTTTCAGCAAGGCTGGGATGCTCAGCCCCAGCTGGAGGGAAAGCTTGAGAAAGCAGAAGGAGGGTGAGGGGTGTGAATATTGCACTTCCTTATAAATGTTCACAGAAGGAAAAGAGGGCAGCACTGAGCCTGTGAGAAGTTCATGAAACAACCGCAAAGCTCTTAGGAAAGAAAGAATCATATAAATGTCAAGGAAAATGATTAAAATAATAGTCATAAAACTAACATGATTGAAAGAATATATTAATGACATAGGAATAGACAGAACCATAAGAAAGAATGGAAGGCCTAAAAATAAGATGAAAGCCAAAATTACAGCAAGACATTGATTTGTAATGCTGTATCAAATAACTAAAAAAAAAGTAAAACAGATTCTTTAGTTACATATCAAAATCAGTGCTGGAAAGGTTGCTCAATAACACAGTTTCTCTTTCATTTTGTATGGTAAATTGAGTTTATTGGTACATTTTAGGAATACATTACAATCACATTTCTCATTGACAATTTGTACTTGTAAATAATATATCTTGATTCTTATATTTCCCCTCCCCTGCCCTCCCTTCAACACCTATCATATAAACTTTGTTTCTAGTTTTCCTTTAATCATCATATGTTTTCCTTCCCTTCTTTGCTTTCTCTTGCCCTCACCCAGTTACCGTTTCCTTTTGAACATTTTCTTCCATTTCAATTTCATGAATGAGACCTTAGGTCTGATTCCCTACACTGAAAATAATAGTAACAAAGAAAATTTAAGCAGTGATTTATGTACTTTCAGAGAGAAAAACATTTATCTACAAGTGTATCAGAAAGGGAAACTCAAAACAAATTGGTACATTTCATTGCAAAGAAACACATGAAACTTCTTTACTGAAAGGCAAAAAAATATAAAATCAAATTAAAACAAAAATACTGGCACATTTACAATATCAATAACTGATAAATCAATAAGAAAATGACAGATATTTAAATAAGAAAATGGAACAAGAATGAAATAAAATTCATAGAAAGGATATTGATGATCAATAGTATTGAAACATGAAAAAATACACAATCTTAATACTGATTAAAGAAATGTACTAAAGGGTAGTAAGTATCCCCAAATGTAGGGGACACAGTTAAAGCTATATTCAGGAAAATATGTAACCTTATTTATGTTATTGAAAAATTTAAAAAACAAAAAAGCATGGACTGAAAATAGTTGAACTAAGTGATCATCTTTTTAAAACAGCACTTTAGTATGAGAGAATGAAGGTGTAAGTGATTTCTAAAATGTATGATGGTTATTAATTTTCTTATTAAGAAATAATAAGATAATTTCTAATATTATTAAGAAATAATAAGATAAGATAAATAATAAGATAATAAAATAATTTCTTATTAAGAAATAAGAAAATTGCAAAGGGAAAAGGAGGCATAGAGACTAGTACAGAATGGAAAGAAAAAATTTGATGGTTAAAAAAAGGGAAATAAAGCGCATGTATACAGGGGGCAGGAGTTGTAGGGAGGGCAGGGGATGAGAAAAATGAGAATTAAGAAGTGTCATGTACTGGTACGAACCCTCACAATTGAATGTGATCATAATGTGTATAGAAAATGTACCGATAAAATCAATTAAAGAAAATAAAACATCAATTTAATTCAAAAATATAAAAGACAAAGAAATATCAAAATGAAATTAATGAAATATAAAACCAGTGGAATTGATAATCCAGAAACCAGACTTTTTAGAATTTTAAATTAAAAAATATATCCTGATAAATATATATTAAAATATTCACCAACATGTAAATGTGTTCCTCAACTTAGAGTAGTATTACATCCCAAAAAAAGCTTTGCAAATTAAAAACATAAATCAAAATCCACTTACGTCCCTTAACCTACTGGCCATGACTAGTAGCCCAGCCTGCCTTCAGCCTCCTCAGGGCATTTCCTCCAGCCTGCATTTGTGCCAAGCCACTGACCACAAAACCTGTATTATAGCAGTGTTCAACGTCCCTTGCACACACCGAGGCAGGCCTTGTGCAGCCTGATCGGATGCGGGCAGCATGGAATGAGGTACTCGCTTTTTAGGGGGTACTTATTTGATTAATTGGGAGCTGCAGCTGACTGCCCCCCAAGGAGCCATCACAAGATAGCATCATTCCCAAATGTCACCAGGGTGGGTGAGATCCACAGTCAACATATGAGGCACCATGTCATACTATTTCAAACCAGTGCAAGTCAGGGACCCTCAGCAGTAGAAGCAAGAAAGGAGCCAGAGCCTCCAGCATGAGTGGGCTATTGGCTTTCTTGTTGGCTTTCCTCCAGACTGAAAGGGGAAAGAACTGAAGGAATTTAGCAGCCTCCCCAGCCATCCTTTGTCTTCACTCTGTGCCCCACGGCCAGATCCCACACCTCTTGCCCTGAAATGTCAGGGGGTTGTAGCTGCTTGGCTATGGGAAGGAAGTGGCTCTCCTTTTTCTCCCCTCAGGAATTTATCCTGTGGTGCTATAGTTAAGAATCAGCTTGTAACAGTGAGTATGGGGTTAAATAGTCTGTTCACCTTCCCTCTGCCTCAGTAAGGGATCTACTTTCACCTCTGAATTCTGCATGTCCACCTCATATGCCACACACACACACACACACACACTCTCATACACACACACAAACACACACACACACACTCTCACATACACACACACAAACACACATGCACACTCTCACAGACACCCACATTCATACACACTCTCACATACACACACACCACCTTTCCTGACCTTGCCTTGAGAGTGCTAGTGGACCAGCTTCCCTCCGGACAGGAGCAATAGCCCAGGACCTGCTTCCAGACACAAGGGATGAGTCAGCACAGCAGGGCCAAGTGATTTCTCTGGGTGTTCCCACTGGGGAGTGAGGTCTTACCAACAACTTGGAATCTTGCATTTTGTATCAACCTTGAGGCCACAGGTTCTTCCAGGAACAAGAAACTGGGCATTTCAAGAACAACGAGCAGAAGTACATGAGTTGGTTCCCACCCACCGTCTCGTCTCCTGATCATGGCTTCCGGGTTGATGGATTCCAAGGTCTTAGTCAGGCAGTAAAGACGGTGGCTGGCTACCTGTGTCTGTCATTGACATTAGGATAGGAAGGGACACTGCTAACCATCCTTAAGCACAATGTTTAAGAGAGCACTGCCAGGTGGGATGCAGGGAGGCAGAGAGCGAGGCCCCTGAGCCGCTCACTGGTCCTGTCTAAGACCTCTACAAGAATCCTGAGACTTCCTTCAGCTGAGCTGCAGCAACAAGAAGCAAGGACATTGCTGATACAGTTACAGCAGGTAGAACAACAAGCTGCCTCCTTTACAGCATTTTGAAATGTCTGCTCTTTGCTCACGGGCCAGTGGGTCCCAGCCTGCATCCTGAAATGTCTGCAGTTACAGGTTTGCAACTTGAGGCCATCTGCAGTTTTTGAGAAGTGAGGTCATCACAAGAGCCACTAGTAAACATTTTATCTTGCTCAGAAAAAGAATGTGATTTAGAGAAAAATATAGATTATTTCCTAATGAGGCTAAGAAAAGAAAATGTGCACTTCAGAGAAACACAGAAGCCCCCCGATCCAGCCCAGATCAGCAAGGAATGCCTGTCTTGGGAAGATCTGTGAGTGACTGGCAGCGAGTAGGTTGGAGGTGGTACACGGGCCACGCCCTGAAGAGCTCACCTTCCAGGTTTGGGAAGGAAACTGATGGGGAGCCATGAGTTCCACTCAAGCCTCAATCTTGCAGGACAGCGAAGGCTGTCGGAGGCCAGCATGCTAGAGATCTGGGGGCACCCAGTGATCTTGCATCTGGATATGATTCTGAAAACTGGGGGCACAAGTGGAGTGAGGGTAGCAACCAGGGTAACGTTGAGGAGGAGCAGCAAAAGCATCCCAAGCTGCAGACAGGATCTTAGGAGATGCCGGAGCTCGCTTGGCCTGGCATGAGTGTTTGGGTTCTCTGGCCCTTCCTCCAGGACAACCAGCAGGGGGCAGCATGAGACCACAGCTCCTCCAGCAGGAGGCGCTTACTAACCAGCCAGGCATGGCCACTTACCTGGGAACATGAATTTAGTTGCTTCTTTCTTGAATCCAGCTTGGAGCAGAGTTAAGCTTCAGAGAAAGATGTTGGTCATACATCTAGGGAGACAGCTCAGCTTTGTGCACTGGCATTCAGTTATCTGCTGAACAGTTATAATTGTGTGTATAGGTGGTTCCTCTGCCTTTCTAGATTCTGAGGCTGCTATAATCCTACAATAATTCCAGTGACAGGGCCACTGCCTGGTGGCATTATTGCAGGTCTTGACTGTTTGACTCCAGCTCATCTAGTCCTTATAACAATCCTTTGAGGTATGCACTAATACTGTCCCAGGCTTACCAAAGCACAGAAAGTATACATGCCTTGTCCAGAGGCCCACAACCACAAAGTGATGGAGGCTGAGTTTGAATCCAGGCAGTCTGGCTCCAAAGGCTTGTCTCTTAATGACTTTGCTACACTGACATAAGTAAATGGTAAAGATGGCATCCAATAGGCATCACTGCTAGGAAGAAATTTTTTTTTTTTTTTTTTTAGGTTTTTTGAGACAGGGTCTCGCTTTGTGGTTCAGGCTGGCCCTGAGCTCAGCCTCAAACTCACATCACAATCCTCCTGCCTCTGCCTCCTGAGTGCTGGGATTACAGGTGTGAGCCACCACGCCCGGCACTGTGGTATATGGTACTGGTTGCTGCTGGGTGTGGGTCTCCACACCCAGTATTGTTATGTGGTTACCGGGGAATCGAACCCGGGCCCTTGCACTTGCAAGACAGGTGCCAGAACCACTGAGCTAACTCCCCGGCCTGGAAGAAAATTTTTTAAATGTTGTGCCCGAGACTTGGGGTAGGGGCCACTGGTAGCCAAGGAAAGACCAGGGTGGGAGGGATGACACATTATCTAAGACCTTCCCAGGGGAATAAGATTATGCTCAACCATCTGTTGAGCCCCAGTGGCACACAGCCGAGGGTCCCTGTGGACTTTTTGTGCATGATCAACCTCCTAGTTCTTCCCCTAGTCTCTGGAGCCTCCCAGAGCTGATGCTTTCCAGAGAAGGGAGACACAGGGGCACAGATAAGGGGGGGTACAGGGACTAAACCCTATAGAAGGATGGAGGGAATTTCAGAATACATCAGTTGGTTTCCATACAGTCACACACTCAGACATGCCCTTAAATAAAAACAGCCGGAGCTTGTAGACGGATGCTCCCCTCAGGGTCTCATGGACCAGCAGCTCTCAGACTCTGACGTCCATCAGGACCTGCTGCAGCCCCAGACTCATATCCTGAAGTCCTAGGGAGTAGCCAGCCCCTTGGGATGTGCCAGGAAGGTTTGGACAGGTAGCAGGTTTTACTAGGGGGCGCTGGTTAGTGGAGAGAGGTTGCTTAATCTGACACTAGACAATGAAACAACAGGAGCTCTTTTCCTCAAGAGTGGCATCCCCGGCCAGGGGTATAGCTCAGTGGTTCCAGTGCCTGTCTTGCAAGCGCAAGGACCCAGGTTCGATCCCCAGTAACCACATAACAATACTGGGAGTGGAGACTCACCCCAGCAGCAACTAGTACCACATACCACAGTGCCGGGCGTGGTGGCTCACGCCTGTAATCCCAGCACTCGGGGGGCAGAGGCAGGAGGATTGCTGTGAAGTGAGTTGGAGGCTGAACTCAGGGCCAGCCTGAACCACAAAGCGAGACCCTGTCTCAAAAAAATAAATAAATAAATAAATAAAAGAGTGACATCCACAGAGTAAAGAAGCCCTGACTTCCGGGGCTGGAACAGCTGCAAATGCTGAGACGGAGGCAGGAGGTCTCCATAGTGACTGTATTTCTTGAGGCAGTGATTTCCAAAACTAACCAATCAGGTCCCATGAGGATCTCGTTAAGATGAGAGCTCTGGCGTTTTAGTTCACTGGTGTCTAAATGGGGCCAAGATCATATGATCTTGTCAAGTGTTCTAGTCAGTTCTTCCAGTCACTGCTCTGAATTGCTGCCGGCCTGTGGGCTGGCAGTGGAGCCCAGTCCAAGGCAGTCATGTGGCTGCCAGCACTTCAGTCCTTGTAAGCCTGACACGTGTGTTTGCCTGAACAAGGCCAGTTCCAACCAGGGCCCACTGTGTCCTCCCACAGGCTGCCTCCTGTGTGGAGAGCACTCCTTCCCAGATGGACTCCTGCCCTGAGTGCCTCCCCACCTTCGCAGCAATCTGCCAGCCACTCTGGGCTTCTAGAACACATCAGTTCCCAACGTGTCCCGCTCAGGCCCCTTGTGACACCTGATCCCGTCCTGGTTAATGGTGGGGGTTGGGATCCCTGGTTCCTGGAAGTTTCCACAGCACAGACCATTTACATAATAATAAGCAAACAATCTTCTAGGTCAGAGGCTCTGTAAGGACACACATAGCAAGTCCAGGGTCCAGTCCAGGGTCTGACCACTGATGCTGGTTGATACAAAGAGGGACAGAGGTTTCACTGGAGGGATTTGGTGTCTCCAGTTGGGACCCACAGTTCCATCTTTGGTTCATCCGCGGCACAGTGTCAGCAAGAGAACTGTGAGACTCTGAAGAACAACTTACACAGGCATAATCCCTGGGATCCAGGACCCAGAGCTTGGCCTAGAACCGGGCCTTGAATGTCACAAGCTTTGGTAGCTGTTGGTGACATGAGGTGAGCAACAGGTGCCTGGCTCTGTCCACAGGAGAACCCCAACTCACAGATTCATTTAAACCAAAGTCCTCAACTCCATAGCTTGCCCTTCCAACTTCCCAGCCTGGTTTTCTATAGGATGCATAAATGTCTGACAGGTTAGTAACTCATCGTTAGCTGCACACAACTCAGAAGCAACACAAACTGAAGATATTCCTCAGATCCTGAAGTTTTGCTCCTTAGTGGGTCCACAGTTGGTATTAATTTACAGTTATTGATTCATACAGCTTTCGAAAGGAAAAGCCATAGTCAGCATGGCACAAACAGGGAAAGTAAGGAAAGCACTTGGTGCACAGGAATCCTGTATCTTCAAGTTAACTCCACTTCTCCCAGGCTGACTGGAAGAACTGGGAAATGAAACTAAGCCGGTAGTTTGTCTCAATTCTGCACAGATGTCAGAAAAGTGGCTGTGAGTGGCAGAGAGAGGAGCCGTGGAAGGAATGTCAGGTGCCGAGAACAAGTCCTATTTTTTCCTGAGCTCATGCAGGGACTTTCATGCCCTGGGCAGGCAAGAAAGAGGAATCAGCAAGCCACCTCCAAGGGGCAGGGCATGGGGCTTATGAGCCAGGAAGGAGGACAGTGCCTGGGTGGCACAGATTGCTGCCAGGCAAGAGTGTAAGGCTGGTATGAAAGCACGGGATGGCTGGTGTCTGGCAGAAGAAACAAGCAGAAGCCACCTGGACAGGTGGGCCATGGAAGACTTGAGCTTGCCGTGCAAGTCTTCGTCTCCCATTTCCTAATGGTGGAAAAGAAGCCCTGGCCTGCTCTGCATCTTCTACAGTTTTAAAGCTGCGGACACAGTATGCCAAGGGTGGGGGGTTCACCCCAGGTAGATCCGCCTTCCATCGAGCGGAGTGTCAGAGTGACTGGGCAGCTGTCTTATCACCATCTTGGCTGGAAGAAAATGCAGATAGAAACCTTGGCAGTGGTCCAGGTCATCTTGTCCTGGTCGTTTGTGATCATCTGGATCATCTTCTTCTGAAGAGTTTCTAGCCTATCTTTTTCTCTTTGCCTTAACCCATGGTTTTATCAGCGTTTCTAAATTCTAAACAATCTCCCACAACTTTGGCAAGCAGTACAGATCTGAATTGGAAGAAGATCTTCCAAGAAGATCACCCTGTTCATCACCAAAATACTCTTCCAGCTCCAAGTGGAGAGCCTCAACAAGAGCCTTGTGGGGTTGAAAATTCAGCCGTGTCACTGGCTCGGGTGTGAGAGGCCTAGACCCCAAGTTCTGCCACCTCCACCCTGCTGACTCGGTGCTTGCACATGTCCCACCCAAGGCCTACTCCTTCCTGAAGAGTCCTGCAGCAGGGCACAACTTGGACAGAGAAAGCACCACCCACGTTCACTGCTCAGAGGCCAACCAATTCATGCATTTATAATTTTTTAATTGCATATTCAACAAATATTCACCAAGCATTTACTAACTGTGAAGTGCTTTTCCTTGCTCAGGACTATGTTCCCAGCAAAAGCAATGTCTTTCCCTCGGACTGACCAGTCTCCCACACCTCACTGTCATTGTCATTATCTTCATGTCTTCCTCTCTAGGCCGACACGAAGGCCCAGGAAAGCTAGTGCCAGATTCCTTTGTGAAGCAGCAGGGAGCCCAGAAAAAGCCAGGAAGAGGACTAAGGACCAAGGACCCACCACAGAGGAAGGAGGTGCTTTAGGCCAAGAACTCACAGACGGCCAGATACTTAGCAGTGCAGGAGATGTCATTCCAGAGTCCGTCTGTCTGCATAAGCACACAGTCCTCCCCTGTGCCGTGGTCATTAGGCTCATTGCTCTTCCAGTTGCTATAGGCCAATCTTCCTCCTGTCACGTACATGAACTGGCCTTCGGTCACCTCGTCTGTGATGCCCAGGAAGACAATATCGTTGGCCACTTGTTGGATAGCTCTATTCTCTTCAGCATTTCTCGGGGTGGCCACAGTGGCCCCAAGCTCTGTACAGAGAGCCTTCACCTTGGCAAAAACGGTCTTTTCACCATTGGTTACATAGAACTTCTTCCCAGACTTTTTTCCCAAAGAGAAATCTTGCACTGAAATCATAAAAAGCAGATGAGACTGACATATCCTGGAGCCTGGCCAAGACCAAAAAAGTACCTCTCTGAGAACTCAGGACTCTGGAAAGAGCCTCATGCCCAGCCCCTTCAGGCCAGAAGGAAGAAGGAATGTCCAGGAAGAAGGAATGTTCCAGCTATGGAGAGGAGGTACCAGGGAAGGTACACCAGACAATCAGCCTGGACTCTCCTCGGAAATGCCACCCTAAAGACCAGCATTGCTTAGAAACTGCCCATCGGGCCACAGTGCCCGTGGATGTGGAGGAAGAAAGACAGTTTGGAGACCGCAGACCTCCACTCACCTCTGCCTCTGCTTCTCACTAGGCAGGTGGTATTGAAAGAGTTCCTTATACTTCCTGAACTTCCTGTTCCTTGCCTTGTCCGTAAATACAAGTATCATAACCACCGTGGCAGTGGTAAGAGGACCAGAGAAAATATGAGAGAATACCAACCCAGCGCAAACCCCGGCACTGTAAGGACATACTGAGGAGTATCTGTTCCCTCCCAGCCCCCAGATGTCACTCACAGTGAAGAAGAGTGTGTGGACCAAGACCCGTGGGGAGCAGAGGAGAAGCTTACACTTTTTGATGCTGTCCAGTTCTGATTTCAAGTCTCTTATTTTTCTCTCTAAGTCAGCCAGCTTACTCTCAGCAACTGCAAAGCCATAGAAAAACTGACATTTACTGAGAGAAACTTAAATTGGAAAGCAAAACATTAGAAAAATAATTGGCTTTTAAAAACTGAGCTTATTTTAGAAAAATAAGAGGTAAAGGATGCAAATAGAAAAATAAATAACTGTATTCCTGTCTCCCCAGATATATAATAGCTATTCTGAAGAACTTATAAGTATAGAGTAGTTTTTGATCATTTTTTTGGGTAGTGTTTAAATGCTATTACAATATAATAATTTATGAAATAATAACTAACTTCTTTTTTGAAGATTATTATAATTCATTTTCATTCCTTATTTAAGGTAAACCCTAAAATTTCTATCATTTCGACAGGCTTGTGGACAAATAGTACTCAGAGGGTTGTTTTTCTTTTGTTTTCCCACAATCTTATTCTGAACTAAGTTGCTACACTGTACATAATTACACCATTATTGATTTAGCTGGTTTTCATGCCACTCTTGAGGCACTGGGTACAAACACAAAACCAGAAAGAGCCTGTTCTTTCCCTGCAGCTGGAGGTGCACAAAGCCGGGGGTCACATCCTTCAAAGGTTCAATGAAGGTCGGGTCCCAAGAGACACTGGACCAGGAAGCAGAGTAATGAAATCACCTGACAAGAGGCTCCTCCCCCTAACACACCCCCGCCCCTCCTGATGTCCTGGTCCCCTCAGGCAGCCAGGCTCCTCACCTGAACTGTCTCCACGCTCTCCTTTTTGACCCTTGAATCCACTGGATCCTGGACTTCCTGTTTTTCCTGGAGGCCCCAACTTCCCTGGAGGCCCCTGCAAGCCTCTGAGTCCTTGGCCTGTTGAGAGAACAAGGAAACATGAGCCAGAGCTACTGTACTTTCTTCTCCAGAAGCTCATTAATTGATTCACACCTGTCCCGGGACAATCACACGTCATCAACTGCTGTGTGGAAATGTGGGGTCCGTGAGAGCCAGGGTAAGCCAGCCTCACTCAGAACAGCCATGATGAAAAGCGCGCCTCCTGAGGGTCTGTGCTCGGCATCATAGAGGACAGTGTCCTGATGGGGGCAGACTTGAAAGCCAGAGACGCTGTCCTGTACCTGGGTCTCCCTTCTCCCCCTTGGGTCCGTCTCTTCCATCTCTGCCTGGGGTGCCATTCGTGACGGGAATACCGCAGGTGATCACGGAACAGGCCTGCCGGGCGTCCTCACAGGCTTTTGTTTCTGAGCAGGACACTCTCAGCACACACAGGAGAAGGACAGAAAACAATGGAAACAGCAGCATTGTCTTACCTGGAAAAGAGAAAGTCAAGGGAAAGAATTCCATCTCATTTTGTTTAGTCCACACCTGCTACCACCTGTAGGGTGCTGCCTTCTGTGTGAGGATAGCAGACCCAGAGAGAAATAGCACACCCCAGGTTGCTGGGGGAGACAGGAAGGTAACAAATGCTAGTGTCAGACTGGTAGTGGAAAAGATGCAGATGCAACAAGAGTGGGGTCCATTATCCTGAGGGTCCCAGAGTCCCAGGGTCCCCACTAGCACAGGGTTTAGTGGTCGTGTATCCTGTAGCTACGAATCCTGCACAATGTGTGAATTATAAATGGGCCCTGCTTCCGGTGGCCTAGGCAAACAGCACACTCATAGACTCCCCTACACCTCTGCTTCCGTTCTTAGTCCCAGGAGCCTCCTTCTCCCTCCTCTTCCCATTTCTACCCAGCCTAGACCCGAACGGTCGCAGATGACTGACCCCACAAGCTTCACCTCTTAGCCAGACTGGCTCTTTAATATCCACTTATTTCCAAAAAGCCCCTGTTTTACACATGGGAACGCACCCGTGCTCAGAGCTGCAGCTGTCTCCACAACAGCTTATGAGAACTTCACACGACAGGCTGTGTTCTGTGACAGGCACTGGCTAGGGGCTCAGGACCCAGAGTTTTCTATAGTAGGATCTGCCCCCTCAAAATGGGAACTACTTTGGTCACCGGTCCTGTCCAGGTGATACACTGCGTGGTTTGAGATTTCCCACCACTGGGCCCTTTCTGCCCAGCAGAACCCAGCCTCCTGAAATTCCTGCTCACTCAGCCACGGTGGGAATCTCCTCTTCCTCCTCCTCCTTTCTCCCTTTCCCTCCTTCCCCCTCCCCCCTCCTCTCTGAGGCCAGGACCTCTGAGCCTCCCTCCAGCAGTCAGGCTCCTATTGTCTTTGCTAGAGCCCAGCAGCCTCTCCTCCAGGGAGCTGTGGCAGCTTTGCCTCCACAGGGCTCCATCTCCACTCTGCTGCAGCCTCACTGCCAAGGTCCCGACCCTGTGACACCCTCCGTTGCCTATCTTGGCCTGTAAACCTTCCCTACATCCTGCACTTGGTGGTGTGAGGTGCCCTGGTGGAAGGGTCCTTCCATTACTATCACATCCTTCTCCACCTTTGCCTTTTCTGTCTGTTTTATTTTTTAACCTTGACTATTGGTGCTAAAGATGGTGGGCAGAGTTGTGCTTGTCACTGGTACACACTCCTGACTTCTAGCCTCTTCTTGGAACAAACTGCCCTTTGGTTTGCAGATGTTCAGTTGGATCTGGAAAGAACACAGGTGCCCCAGGTCAATAGACAGAAGGTCAGGTAGACTTGTTGATCTCATTACAGCCCCTACCTGGGCCTCACCCAGCAGGTTCAGGCTGGAAGGCCAGACTCTCCACCCAGGCCCCCTGTCTTTCCCTCAGAAATGACTTACAGTCTTCTGTAGAACACAGAGATGGTGGCAGGAGAGATGATCCTTCAGCACAGGCTTTTGGCAGCTGCTTCCACGATGCCAGGCCTCATTAACCTGATGACCAGAGCACTGCACTGGCCTTCAACCTCCGATTAATGAACAACTATCCTTAGGACTGTTGCAATGGGCAGCTCTCCAGGGTGGCTGGTCTGGGCAGCTTTCTACTTTGATACCTCAACCCTCCTTAAGCTATGCTCTTCCATACATCCAACCCTACAGCTCAGCTGACCTAATTCTCTAAAACCTAGACTCTAGACATATTCCTTCCCAATACTGATTTCCCAAAAATGTATAAACACCATATTAAACACACATATGTTCACATACATACAAACATACATACATTGGGAAGTAGGAAGAAAATATTCGAATGGGAAGAGGAAGAAAGAAGGGAAGCGATGGAATAGGGATAAATAAAATTTAAAAAGAATAGAAGGAAAACAATAAAAATAACATTTTATAAATGGAGAGGGATAGAAGAATTAAAGACAAGGGAAGGAAATAAGGAAAAAAAACTGAATTAAGATGTATTAGGTACAGGTACAAATTCCTTATGATGAATGTGATAGTTACATAAGTAAAAAGTATAGCAATAAACTTAGTCTTAAAATAAGTCAATAAAAGCAAAAGCACACACCCCTACACAGGCTTGAACACACACTTCTGCTGCAGTTTTTCTGACTCATTTATCATTCTGTCTGTGCCTTATGTATTGTAGGCCTGGGCTGGGAAGTTATAGACCTGCAGTCCTGGGTCACCTGGCTCTTTCTCATTTAAAACTTGTACAAAGCATCATCCATGGACATTCACAGGGCTGGGCATGGGGGAAATATTTGTAGATAACTTAAAAGCAAAGCTGAGTGAGAACATTTGCATAATTGTCCTCTCTGCTAGATAGTCCCTTCTAGCTTTGCCTTGTTAGCTGTTGTTCAGACCTTAGCTTAAATATTATCTCTGGAGGAAGGGAGTTTCTAATGATTAATTTGAATAAACTGCTTTATTGATAAATTATAAGTATCTGATCAAATTTTTTTAATTTTTATTTTTATTAGCACATGTTTGCATCGCACAAGATTACATTCATCAAGGGGAGTCGGTACATATACATAATACTTCTTAATTCTTTGTATACTCCCTTCTCTTTTCCTCTCTTTCCTCTCCCTTCATCCCTCCTTTCCCTTTTAATGAAGATCTGTCTTCCTGTTTCTTATCACTTATCTTTTACCTTGCTCTTTAATTTACTTATATTTTGGGTTTTTTGTGGAAGAGAAACTGATATTTAGAATTATGTATCTGATTTATTTCATTTAAACTTAGGGTCTTAAGATGCATTCATTTTCCTACAAATCACTCAAATTTATCCTTCTTTATGTGAGAGTAATACTTCATTCTGTACAAATATCTTTTCTTTACCTATTCAACTATTGATGGATGTGGGCCTCTTCCAAGATTTAGCTGTTATGAATTCTGCAGGTGTAAATGGTTGTGCATGTATACTGTAATGTGATGTTTTTAATTCTTTTGGAAAGATATCTAGTTGAGGGCTGGGGAGGTAGCTCAGTGGTACCACTGCCTGCCTGGCACGCGCAAGGTCCTGAGTTTGATTCTTGGTTCCATTAAAAAAAAAAATGGTACCTAGTAGGGCAGAGCTGGGTCAAATAGAATTTCTAATTTTTTGAGGAATCCCATCCTGAATCTCATATGTTCTAGTTTACATCCCCACCACTGATGTGAAAGTGTTCCTTTTCCCTCAAAATCTTGCCAGCATTTGTTGTTATTTGACGTGATGATAGCTATTCTTTCTGGAGTGAGATAGAATCTTGTCTTAATTTCCTTTCCTCTAATGGTCAGAAATGTTGAACATTTTTTTTCACGTGTTTATTGGCCATTTCCTCTTCTTTTGAGAAGCGTCTACTCATTTCAATTGCCCATTTTCTGAGTAGGCTTCTTCACTATTATTCGTTTTTGTCTGGAGTTGCTTGTTTGGTTATTTAAAAGCACTTCATGAGGACAATGAACTCATCCCTAGGGGCTGGGTTCCCGCGTAGGCATGCGGCTGCAAACTTCGGTGCTCGCAGGAGCCTGATAGAATGCATGAGCTCTGCACGATGACCTCGGAGCATCTCTCTGGCTTCCCTATGGCTACAGGTAATATCTTTACCAGTGTTGTGACTGTTCTTGGACCAAGGCTGTGTTTCATTCACTTTCTTTTCCCCAAAGTGCAACCCAGGAGTGGGCACATGGGAAGGCCTGGCAGAGACTAGAGAAAGAAGCAAGAACCCTGGAGCAGAGCATGCGCCAGGTCCAGCTGTGGCTCCTCCAAGTCTGAGAGTGTCCAGCTCTTATTACCAGAGCCTGTTGTGACCTTGGATGTCTCCCTGTCTCCAAACTTACATTCACTCCTTGAAACACTTTACCTCACTGAACAACTTGAGATGTTTGCTTTTTGCTTGGTAGGGATGAGGGCCAGGTCCTTCCCTTTGACTCTGCATTATGATTGGTGTTTTGGCTTCTTGAGGGCCATCAGCTCATGCACCTTCAGACTACTACTCCCTGTCCAGCAGGCCTCCTATTCCCGTCACAGGGAGCCTGCCAGGCACCAAGTGGGCCTTATTGTTAAGAGCCCACTTTCCGAGCTATGTTTCCTGATGCTGTGGATACACATCTGTGGGCCTATTAATTCAATTTGCATATGTTTAAAGGACAAAGGACATTCAAAGCATATATTAGAGAGCTCATCTATGTGAGTGGAAATATGAAATGGAGGGATGCACATAAAACCAGGACGTCAAATATTCTGCAGACCCAGAGATCTGGTGGGAAAAAGATTCTCTCTTAGGGATTCAGATCCACAGGACTGTAGTTGCATAAGATCTTGGGGTTGAATTCATTCTGGTATTATTATCATCACTGTTTGCTCTTTACCCAAGATGAAACAGTGTGTCAGGGTCCCAGCTGGAGCACTGTGGAGACATAAAACCAATAGAGGCCCTTACCCTTACCACATACATCCTCAGACTTCCTCAGGGAGAACAGACAAATTGTGTTCACATTCTTGAAAAATCTCCAAACACAGGAGGGGTTAAATAGAGAGAGAGCTCACAGAAGCAGCAAGCCTAGAAATAGCTCTACAAAGACTATGGGCTTCTCCTGACAGGGGATTAACATGAAGCAGCCCCTCTATCTGTGGGTTCTATATGTATATATTCATCCCATCGTACACAAAAACTACAGATAGAACTATGGTGCTTCTGACTCTGTTAAACACATACAGAAATTTTTCTTGTCATTCTCTAAACAATGCAGTATAAAAATTATTTACATACAGTTATGTATTACAAGGAATCTAAAGATGGCTTCATGTATATAGAAGATGTGTATAAGTTATGTGCAAATGCTAGACTTTTACATAAGCAACTCAAGCATCCATGGATTTTAGTATCAGTGTGAACTGATCTTCTCTGGACACTAAGGAATGGCTGCATTTTTTAAAAAGAAGGTGTAATTGGGCTGGGGAGTTAGCTCAGTGGTTCTGGTGCCTGTCTTGCAAGCGCAAGGACCCAGGTTTGATCCCGGTAACCACATACCATACTGGGCGTGGAGACTCATGCCCAGCAGCAACCAGTACCACACACCACAGCGCCGGGCGTGGTGGCTCACGCCTGTCATCCCAGCACTCGGGAGGCAGAGGCAGGAGGACTGCTGTGATGTGAGTTTGAGGCTGAGTTCAGGGCCAGCCTGAACCACAAAGCAAGACCTTGACTCAAAAAAACCTAAAAAAAAAGGTCTAATTAAGAAATGAATAAAAATTACTGAGCTAGAATAAGCAAATAATTACAGTTAGTTATAAAATAATTATTTCTTGGAAAAATACCAATAAATTTTTCAAAGGTGACTGTGATGGTTTGAATTATATTATTGCCAATCTCTTACTTCCTCTTCATTATATAATTATAATTATACATGAATTTTCTTTACTATAGTGTTGGGAACTACCCTGTTTGGGAATTGCAAGGTCAAAATTGACCAGGCCTTCCTGCCTGCTGATGGACTTTGGACTTCACTTTTGTCTTCATCTCTGGTAGCAACAGGGACTCAATGGTCCCACATGCTGTGATGCTTCAGGGCAGAACTGCACTGGATCTCTCCCTTCTCAAGGACTATTGCTGATATCTGCCTTGCCCTGAGGGATCCTCATCTACATAACTTCTCTAAGACTATTGTTGCTGTGCCCCTGCCCTGCCTTTCCGGGTATTTTAGAATGTAGATAATAAAAGGTGTGGTAGGCTGGGGTCCCGTGTCTTTGCCGCCCAGAGTAGTATGGATCAGACCCAAGCTCAGTTTTCTCTGAGTCTCATTTTTACCTAATTATTAATTATTTCGCCGTGTGCCGTGAACTCACTGGAGACTAGAACTTGAAGTTCTAGTTACGTTCCCTTCCCCAGTTTACTACACTGTAGTACTTTTCAGAGGCTCCCACTGGGCTATGTGAAGCCAACACCCCAGCCCTTTCAATATTTGGCTTGGCCAAGTGACCAGAACAAATAGGAAGGATGCAGTAGACTCAAGCATGCTAACACGATAAATAGGGCTTTTTGTGTTCCTTTCCCAGACATGGGAGGACTATGCCTCTGGTAGCCACTAAAGTCAGGATAATTACATGATGCAAAGTAGACACAAATTCATCTGAAATCCCAGTATCCAGTCCCCTGCACTGAGTCCAGGCAACCTGAGATCACCTAGAACTTAGTGTACTAGAAGACCCAAAGCAAGAAAAAAAAGTATGTGTTGTCCTTAGCATGTGTTGCATGGGTTGGATGTCATATTATCAACAATTAAAGGAAAAAGTAGAAGACATAAATGAATGAGGAAAGAAAAGAAAAATCATGCTCATGCATATGGTGTGTTAGCCACTTTCTCATTTCTGAGATAAGGTATCAACACCTTCAGCGTCAAGAAGAAATTTATTTGGGGCTCCGTTTCAGAAACTTCAGTCCATGTTCAGCATTTAAACACAGGAAGCGTGTGATGGAAGGGCCTGGGCAGAGAAAGATGCTCGCATTATGCTGGCCAGGAAGCAGAGAGGGCAATGACGAGCCTTTCTAGGTCTTGTTCTCCAGTGACCGACCTCTTCTGAACAGACCCCTTCTCCTAATGGCAAGACAGCAATAAGCCCCGTGATTCAGTTACCTTGCAACAGTCCTGCCAACAAGCCCATGAAAGGCCTTTGGGGAAACATTCATGACCCAAACCATAGGAGATGGTATTAACATAAAATTATACTATGTGCAACTGATATTCTAGCAGTGTATTTGAAAACTAGATGAAATAGATATTAGAAGGTAATTTATAATTACTTAAGTTGGCCCAAGAAGTACAAGAATGACTAACATATCATTGATTATAAAGTATAGAAATAGAAATTTAAAATAATCAACCAATGCAATAGGTAATTCAGGAGACCATCTGAACTTCTCCCTACTTCCTACTTGTTATGGCTATGTCTAGATTTCTCCCCAAAGCCTTACGTGGTCATAGATGGACCTTTTACAGAGTTTGCTGGATCTAGAGTGTTTGGCACTGGGATTGATTCATGGAGCAATGTTAGGCTCAAGGGCCTAGGATTAAGAATGTAAGTGCTATCTATCCTATGTAACCTGGATCATATAAGGAATATGGGCAGGGGATTTAGTTCAGTGGTTCCAGTGCCTGCTTTGCAAGCACAAGGTCCTGAGTTCGATACTTGGTAATCATATACAACAATGTCGGGAGTGGTGACTCATGCCTACCAGCAATCAGTACCGCACACCACAGTGCCAGGTATGGAGGCTCATGCCTGCAATCTCAGCACTCAGGAGGCAGAAGCAGGAAGATTGTTGTGAGTTTGAGGCTCGCCTGGGCTACATAGTGAGCTCCAGACCAACCTGAACTACAAAGAGAGACCCTATCTCAAAAAAAATTATATAAGGGATAAAAAGATCTGTGGTTGACCCTTGTTGCTACCTTCTGTCTGCCATAAAACATTTCTCCTCGATGATGTCACCCAGCCATGGAGTCAGCTGACTATGGACTGAAACCTCTACAAACTATGAGCCAAATGAACCTTTCCTCCTTTAACTTTGAGGGTTGTGTATTTTGTCTTAACAGTGGAAAGAATAACTAAGATCTATTTATCTATCTTTAATTCTGTTCCTCATTTATACATATACATACACACACACACACACACACACACACATTGATTTTCTCATATTAAAAAACCATGTGATATTTAATGTTGTGACATTTCACTTAACCTTGTGTTCTCAAACTGCATCAATTTACCTACACTTTCCTCTGTCATATAAACATCTTGTATACAAAACAAACTTTTTAAAAATTGATCTTAGTGGTATATTTTATATATACATCATGATCACATTCATCACTAAGGGTGGGTACTAGTACATGACACATTTTGACTCTCATTTTTCCCACTCCCCTGCCCTCCCTCCATCTCCACACCTCCTATGACAAAAAAAAGGTCTTACCTAAATAATTAGCTATACATGTAAATATGAATGGGTAGCTGGGCATGACGGCATATGCCTGGAATCCCAGCACTCAGGAGGACGAAGCACTTGATGGCCAGTCTGAACTATATAATGAAATCCTGTTTCAAAAAAAAAAAGACAACAACAAAAAAGAACAAAGACTGATCAAAAGAAGGGAAGTAAAATACAGCTGCAGATGCAAAAATATAACTTAAGGACCAGGAATTTAGTTCAGATTTATCTCAGTGTTGCTCCTCCTGCCTCACACACAAAGTGCTGAGTTTTTGCCCTCTGATCCTAGGGGTAAGGTATGTATATATATATTCAAAATATATAATATATATTTCAAAACATATATATATAATTCAAAAACAGCTGTTAATGTCCAACTGTGCATTGATGGTTAATAGCATAGTCTCCAGAATCTCACCACCTGCTTTTCTTAGCCTATGAATTACTTACTTGATCTTTGTCATTTCACTGTAACCTCTTTGTGTCTCAATACTTTAGGCATTTATAATTGGGGAGAATAATAGTATCTATAGATTAGTGTTAATGACGTTTACAAGAATTAATACAAGCTCCGTCCCTGGTGTATAGTAATTGATGAGAGTATCTGTCATCAGTTCAAACAAGGTGTATCCCAAGGATGCAAGAACAATTCAATATCATCAATAAATCCACACAATTCTCTAATCCATAATAGGTTTTATTAAGGTCTGAATTCAGGTAGGTGCGTATAAGTTTGAAGTTTGACACTCACTCTGTTCCTGAAACTAATACACAGTCCTCATAATGTGTTCTTCCCAGACCTCTGCAATGCCGGAAACATCGGAGACAGCTAAATCACAGTACAAACTTATAGTTTTGAGCCCAAGTTTTCTCATCGAAATCTTTGATTTCCCATCTGACTCACTGCTGATGGTAGCAGAGAGCGGCAGCTACATTGAAGCAGAAGGTGGGCAGCAGCCTGCTCGGTCACTTTTTTGATGTATAGAATATGCCAAGGCCCAAAGCAGGTGACACCTTCTTAGACTTAAAATAAGCACTGTTTTCATTGGCAAAGTACAGGAAATGCTCACGGGGCACATGTACCATTGAATTTCTTAAACAATGTAGAAAGGTTCTTGGCCCTTATTAAAAAATACACATTCAAATAAAATCATCATAAATACCGTAAAGGAACAACTAATTTTCTACTGTTTGTACAGATAATCACAGAAAATGGTCAATTATATTAGATGTAGTAAGGGATAAAGTGAGAATCTAAAATATAATTGGGTATTATAAGGTAGAAAATAAACAAAGCAAATCTCATAAACCACCAATAACTAATTTTAAGACATAGGATTAAAATAAAAAATAGAACCTGGAAATAAACCTAAAGGGAAATGAGAAAACATTAATTTTCAGAAGCTTAGCCTAAAAACAGGTAATATGCATTTCTTCTTCTTGGATTTTTTTTAGAGGGAGAGGTGCTCAGTAAATCATATATCAGGTTCTGAGGACATGGGAAAAGGTGATAAGAATAAAAATGTGTGCCCACAGAAAGTGAGAAATAGCATTCTTCATCCCCATCTTGTTTTCTTCTTGGTCTAGAGCTTGCTTCTGCCCAAGAAAACAAATAACGTGGACACACTTGTGTTGGAAAGTATGTTAGAATGTGTTGGGAGGTGTGAGGGTGGGAGGAGAAGTTTTCTGGAGAGGAGACACATACGTGGTTCCCTCCAAAAGGGTATGGTCCTACCTCACACCGCTGTTAGCAGGAAGCGTAACTTCATCCCTTACAGATCTAGGGGCTCTACTTGAGTCCTACTTCCTACACCATCCTGGTGGCCAAGTGGGGGACAAGGATGGGAGCCATGATGTCACAAATGGACCACGTGGCTGGGACCTGGAGTTACCCTGACAGCCATGTCCACATGTTCTTCGGATGCTTCTACAGCTCCCCTGCCTATGTGTGTGAGAGAGGAGATCAGATTGCCCCTCCTACAGAATAAGGGAAGTATGTCCTGAGATTGAATTTCCCATTCTGGCAAGTGAGGCTCAGAGCCAGAGAGAATTTGCCTTATATGAAGACAGAAACACAATGTTCCTTTCTTAACAGAAATTCATATTAACACAGATTATCTGTTACATTTGAATAGTCTCTGCTTATCTTGAGAGTTGGAATGGTTCAGAGCATGAGCTTCAGGTCAAAGCAGAAGGACTTAAAGCCAGCCTGTGCCACTTGCTATATGTAATAATATACAAAACATTCAACCTCTCTGAGCCTCATTGTCCACATGTAAAAAAAAAAAAAATGAAGACAATACTCATTCACAGTATTGACAAAAGATTAAATGTTTATTAAGAGATATTTGAAGTGCTTGTCAAGGTGCTCAGCATACACACGTGCTTGAAGAACAGTCTGTAGCAGCATTAGTGGTGGTAGTAATTTTCATAGTCAGAATAATGTTAACATTTGTACAGCAACAAGTATCTGATCTCTGATTCAAAAATGCAGAAACAGGCTCAGAGAAAACAAAGATTCCCAGAAGTCAGAGGATACCCACCCCAAGACACAGCCTAACACCTGGCACCCTGCTGAATTTAATGAAATAGCTGAATTGATGAAGAAGAGGCTGAATTTAATGAAATAGCTGAATTGATGAATAATGTGAGGAGAGAACAGAGGCCATGGTATGGCTGGTGGTGCGAGTGGCTTCCTGAGGTCTTAAGTGGGTCAAGAATGTGCCCATTGGCAGGAAGTTACTTGTATTAGGTCTAAGATAGGAGTGGTTCCCCATAGGCCTTGGCTGAGGATGAGAACCTAGTACCCTGAAACTCAAGCAAGTGGATCATAGTTGGAATTTGCTAGGGCAGGATTCCACCTGGCTCCCCAACCTCATGGAGTCCAGGTTGTCCCCAGACAGCTCAAGTCCTCAGGACTTCACATTTGGAATTTGCCAGAAGTCTTGCCACTCTATCATTGTGTTTAACAAGGATGCTGAATCTTGATGGGACTGGGCAGAGAAAGGCACTCTGTATGTAATTTTAGAGGGTCTGTTCATTCTGGAACCTCGTGTTGCCATTTTTAAATGAAGGAACTAGACAAGATAAGGAAAGAGGAAATCTCCATCTCACACTGAAAGTCAAGGTTGGGGAGTGACTACTTTGTGAACAACCAAGGGGCTTGGAGGGAGTGTCCCAATGAAGACATCAGGGCCCATCAAAGGAACAAAAGAACTAAGGACACATCTGGCTTTAACAGCCACAAGTAAATCTGGTTGGGAAAGAGTTTCAGCATGTTGTAGGTGGACTGTCAGGAAGGAGGAGGAAAGATAAGGAGGATCTGACCTATCACTTGGCCTCAGTGCCTGCTCAAAACTCACAGATGGCCAGTCGGTACTGCACACAGTTCCGGTAGTTCCACGTCCCATCTGTGTACATCTCCACACAGTTCTCTGAGCCCCGACCCTGGGGCTCACCCGAGTACCACTTGGTGAAGTTCACAGGGGCTCCATCCAGGTAGTAGAAGATCCCACTGGTTTTACACTGCTTCATGCCCAGATATGTATAAGTGTTATACTTCTTCACAATGCGGGCAAGGACTTCATTCTCCTCCGGACTCCTTGGGGCAGCAATGGTACCACCTGCTCTGGCACAAGTCTCTTTAATGGCATTGAAGTCGATCGATTGCCCACTAGTGGCGAAGATCTTGTCTCCTACTTTGAACAAGGACCCCTGCAGGCTGAGAACTAAAAGCAGAGGAGTCTGGGTCAGGCTACCACCGGCCTACACCTGTCATCATGTTCTCTCCAATTCCTGCCACCAAGTTTTGTCCAATCTCTTCATTTCTGCTCTGTGTGTGTGTGTGTGTGTGTGTGTGTGTCTTCCCTTTCTCTTCCAATCTATTTTCTAAATTATTCTCTTCTCTCATCCATCCACTTGTCCCCCTATCCATACATTTAACAGTTACTTATTGGCAGGAAAGGTGCAATACCCTGGGACTTAACAGAAAGCAAGTTAAGCAGAGAAGATGCAGGCTGAGAGAAAGTCCACGTCCATTTTTTCCCTTTCCACCATTCAGAAACCTTCCTTTCCAAGACCTGCATGTTCACACTCATTTCTCATGTCTATAGGTTCTGGAGGTTGGTCCCAAGGAGAAGGGAACTTGTGTGAGGTGAACGTGATAGCGGCTACACTACGGAAACCCATGAGAGGGGAACTTGTGAAAGGCCGTACCCATGAGACCCCAGGGCATTCCCTTACCTCCCATTGATTGCAGTATTTTATGTTTAAGGTCATGGAGAACGGTTTGGATCTGCTCATCCAGAGAAGCTGGGAGCCCTGTGGAGAGACCCCCACCCTAGATGAAGGCCAAGCCAATAAGATCTTCGCTTGCTGCCAAGCAGTGCTAGCTGCAATCCTAGAGCTCTGCCCACCAAAGGTCCATGCACGTTGCCCAGGCCCCAAGTTACAAGGGCCCGTGAGGTGGGGGTATCCACACTCCTCTATCTTCCAAAACAGTGTCCAGTCCCTCCCCATTCTCCTTTTCTGCACTCTTCCTGGAACTGCTCTGCCTGCCCACTCTGTGCATTATTCTGACATCTAGAAAGGGCGCTCTCCCTCACCCTTCACCAGCTCGCATGGTCTCTACCCTTCTGATGGACCTTGAGACTGTTTGGAACTGTGGGGCTCCCTCAACCTGTGGGATTCCTGACCATATCCTCTGTCCAAATCCCTAATTCACATTCCTAGGTACCTTTCAAAATGGCTCCTAGAACTTCCAACCCAGGAAGGTCTCCCATGTCTCCCAATACTGTCCCCTCGCTCCATGTGGCGTCTTGTGTCTCTCCATCCACATCATGATGCACAGAACTCTTCTCACACCTGCCAGTCCCCGAATGGTGACCACATCACTCCTGCACTTCTCATCTCTCTCCTCAGCCACGTATTCTCTTACTACAACTGAGCAGTGTGCCTTGATCCCTCTGCTACCTGCCCAGTTCATTATCACCCATGTGGCTGATTGCAGAGCATCTGCTTATGGCACCACTGCCCATCCCTCCCCCTCCCCCTTACTCACCTGGAGGGCCCCTCTCACCAGGATCTCCCTTGTCTCCACGTTCTCCAGGGGCACCAGGAATTCCGCCCATCCCATTACACCCAGGGAAACCTAGCATTCCTCCAGGGGGGCCCATGGGGCCTGCAGAGAGAAGAAAATATGGATTTGTGGACCTCTGGTGTCATTGGGCCAACTCACCTGCTGCTTCTTGGCCACTTTGAAGATAGACTGTCCAGGATGCCCTAGACAAAGCCCAAGGATATTCCCATCATGTCCAGGTCAGCTGAACTCTTCCACCCAGCCTGGACCTCTGGAGAGATGGGGCTCCTGAAAATGGGTCTCTATCTCTCAGCTTAGCTTCGGATCTGCCCCACCGTACCTGGAGGTCCAGGGTCTCCTTTCACACCGTCTCTCCCATCTCTGCCAGGCAAACCATGAGATCCAGGAGTCCCTGGGATACCAGGGCTTCCCACACAGTATTCTGTCCTGTTGCACATGATGCCAGAAACTGCCATCACGGTGAGTGTGAAAGCCACCGAGCACAGCGACATAGCTCCTGGTCCAGCTGCTTCTCCTGTGGAAGTGAAAGACCACTGGCCCATCTGAGACATTTTTAAATCTCTCCCCCTATCTTATGTTTTGTCAGGACTCAAGGACATAGCAGAGCCTGAGGACCAGGCAGGTCCAGACAGGAGCACTGGGAAGACTGGAACTATCAGCACACAGAAATCCCCAGCATCATCAGGCACCTACCACAGTCCAATAATGCTGGGGATTTCTGTGTGTGAACAGCTTGAGTCTTCCCTGTGCTCTCACTGTACTCCAAAGACAGTCCTGATCTGTCCTCCTCAGGCCTTTAGGAGGACACACCTGGCCACCCACTCATTCTATCCTTCTCTCAACACTTTCAGTCACCCTCTCTCAGGGTTCTAAGAAATCGTGGATTTCTCCTCAGAAGAGATGACTTGGGCTCCTCATGTGGCTCTGCTGCATCACCAGTAATGGGCAGACCTCCCCTCCTTCCCAGCGTGAGCCTCATGCCTGAGGCTCTTAGGCTGATTCTCACTGCTCTCTTCGACCCAGAAGCCCAGGGATGGGAACTGAGCTCACCCACACTCGGAGTCTTAGGCTGCTTCAATCTCTGCCTTCCACTCAGAGTGGAGAGGTAGACAGCACCATTTATACGGTGTAGACTGATAGCCTTCCTCTCCACCCCTGGGGCCCACAGCCCAAGGCCTCTGCTCGGGGTGGGCCAGGCGGAAGCTGCCACCTGTTTGCACAGTGCACTTCCCTGCAGCACTCAGGCTGGAGCAGCACTTGGGGATCTGGAGGGGCACAAGGGGCTCACTGAAGGAAACTCCAGTTGGTAAGTAGGGAAATCTCCCTCTGGCCGAGGCCACCTGCTCTGCTCCTGATTTGGGTCCACACGATGCAGAGGCTGCAGCTCCAGCTTAGATTGGGCAGTCTGAACTGGAGCACAGTCTGTCCTGGGCCTTGGCTCCCTCCTTGAGCACCAGGCCCCTGGCCACCGGACTCACCCTGCTGCTGAATCAGCTGACAGATGAGCAACATGAAGGCAAACACACTGGGTGTTCCATATCCTCCCGTCTTGGGATATCCTGCTGTGCTGAAGCAGGAGAGAGCTTGGGAGGTTACAGGATCACCACAATGCTGTAATCCACAACAGTGCTTATTTTAAGTGGCCAAATGATGTATGAAACCCTAATCAATGAGATCTCCTATTCAAACCACCTAAGAAGGTGTCTCTAACTGCAGAGATGGAAACCATGAGAAAAGAAGATGAGAAAAAAATTCCCATCTTCAGAGAAATCCTTAGGGAGTGTGGAGGCTTTTAAGGGAGGAGGCACAGCTAATGAAATCCACTAATCCAAAGAGAAATGTAAATCAAAACCAAAGGGAAATATCACCTCAACTCAATAAGAGTAGCTATTATCAGGAGAAAAAATATAACTGCTGGAAAGGATATGTAGAAAAGAGGACACATACATTACCCACAGGAAGGCAAATTAGTATAGGAAAACAGTATGACAGCCCCTCAGAAAATTAATCCATCAGGGCCAGGGATTTAGCTCAGTGGTTCTGGTGCCTGCCTTGCAAGTGCAAGGGTCCAGGTTCAATCCCTAGTAACCACCTACAACAGTGCCAGGTATGGTGACTTACAACCATGAGCAATCAGAACCACATACCACAATGGCTCATGCCTGTAATCCCAGCACTCAGAAGGCAGGAGGATTGCTGTGAGTTTGAGGCTGAGCTCAGGGCCAGCCTGAACTACAAAGCGAGACTGTCTCAAAAATAATAATAATAATAATAATAATAATAATAATAATAATCCAACAATCTTGGCTACATAGCCAAAGGAGATGAAATCAATACATCTAAGAGACATCTGCTCTACTGTGTTAATTGCAGCACTATTCACAATAGCCAAGAAATATAAGCAACTTGAATATCCCAACCAATGAACAGATTAAAAATATAGCATATGCACATCATGGAATACCACTCAGCTACAGGAAGAATGCAGCACTGTCACTTATGGTGACATGGATGGAACTAGAAATCATTCTAGTAAATGAAAGAAGCCAGGAACAGAGACATAAGTACAGCATAATACCGCATGCAGATGGAGATAAAAAAAAAACTGACCTTGAAGAACTGAGAAGACTATGGTAGTTAGCAAAGTAAGGGGAGATAGGAGGGAGGCAAGAGGGGTAAAGTTTGATCAGCGGATACTAAGTTGTATGTGGAAGTTCTGGCATGCTCATGAACAGTACAGTGACTATGGATCCAAGTATTACGGATCTCACTAATAGCCATTTTTCTGCCATGAAAAAAATGAGTGTTTGAAGAGACTGGCATGCTTCACCTGAAATGTACACATGTATCAAAGCACCTCATGGTACCTTATTCATATGCACAATTGTTGTACAGGTTAAATAGATTTACTTTGTAAAAAGATACAATAATGAATATAGAGTAGTACCAGTGAAAACGTAGGGAAGTTGATCATGTAGAAGGAAGTTGAGATGCTAGAAATATAGAGGCCCACAGGCATACTCAACTCGTCTTCAATAAGTGAACATAAACAGCGAAGTGGAGAAACTGTAGCCTTTTAATATGTGGAGCTTGACCAAATGGACATCTGTAGGGAAAGGGGGAAAGGAACATAACTAGTATTTTTGCAGTTAAATTCTAGTCTCCTGTGAGTCCAACAGCACAAGGAAAATTAATTAATAAATAGGGAAAAATGAGACTTAGAGAAGAAGCTGAGCTTGGGCCTGGTCCATGCTACTCTGAATAGCAAAGATGGCAGACCCAAGTTTTCCACACCTTTATTCAGTACCTCCAGGGTCAGCAATGTTACGGGTCACTCAGAGAGAAGTAGTTCTGGTACACTGGGAATAACAAATATAACAGGTCATTCAGAGAGCAGCATGTTCAATACATCATATCAATAAGGAATTACACAGATGAAGGTCCTGGTGTAGTTCTTCCCTGGAGCATCACAGCACCTGGGACCACTGGGGCCTGTCTTGTTTTCCGAGGTGAAGATAAAGAGTCAGGTCCTCAGATCCGGATATGTCGGAGCTGGTCTGCAGGCAGGAAAGCTCAGCCCAGTCATATTCCCAACTGTCCAATTGATTTTCCTAAATAGGATTGTTTCCAACAGATATCCACACACAAAACAGTTTAGATACCAACTTTACACCCTTCCCCAAAATTAGCTAAAAATAAACAATAGACCTAAGTGTACAATGAAAAACTGTAAAGTTCCTAGAGTAGTGATGGCAAGCCTTTTAGAGCTTTTAATTGTACAAATAGCCTACTAAATATCCATGCCATAGGTTCACCACCACTGTCATAGAATACATGACGAGAAAGTCTAGATGCCCTTGAATTTTTTGAAGACGTTTTAGATGAAACCCTAAGACATAATTCATGAAAGAAAGAATTTATAAGTTGGATTTCACTAAAACTGAATTTTTTCTCTTCAAAAAACCTTAAAGAATCAAAAAGTTTGCATGTTAAGTGCAAAAAGAGCCTCTCATTAGCCCCTGGACTTCCTGCATAAAGATTGAAGACTCTTCTACTAAAGGAAAGATACTACCAACTGGGACAGTCTCTCATATTTTTACTAAAAGTGAGTTTTATATGCCAGGGATAAGGAGAAGAAAAAAAATGAAGACTACACTATTTGAGCTGAAGGGTGGACACCCAGATGAGTTGGATAATACGGAAACCAAGAAATAGACCCACACAAACATGTCCAAGTGATTTGTAACACAGGGACAAAGTCAAGTTTGTGGAAGAGAGATACCCTTTTCAATACTCTAGTATTACAGAGACTGACACTCACGAGTATCATGGGGGAAGGAAGAGGAGGAGGAGGAGGAAAAAGAGGAGGAGAGGAAAGAGGGAAAGGAAAAGGACTTAAAGGGAAGGATGGGGGGGGAGAAGGGCCAGGAAACAACTAACAGCTGCCAGACTGGGGTTCTGCTTCAACCTGATTCTTCCAGAGACAGGCAGAGTGTCCACACCTGGACCGCAGCCTAGGGAAATCTAGAAAAACTGTCTTCTGCCTATATTATAAGAAGAAAGTATTTTCCAGTGTTTCAAGCTTCCCAGGCTAATCCCTGGTTTATGGGAGTCTGACTCCTAGTCTGGAAGGATCTCTCATGGCGGACACGCTCCGGAGCTCACCACCACTGGGGAATGGAGTGGTTAGCATCTCCCAAGCTGCCCTGGCCAGGCTTTCAGGGTTATATCTCAAGGGCTTTAATGAAAGGAAATCATCTACAGGCCACCACTTTGCTACAGTCAAAATTCAAAGAATTTCATTAGTCAGTAAAGCAGAGCACAGATTCTAGATTCAAGAAGGGGGGAGAGGACTGACAATAGACTCCCAGGGACACAGCTAGGACACCAAGCAGAAGCCCCACAGAGCCATTCCACACCCTTGGCTGTTCTGCCTGGTCGAACAGAGGGCTCAGGGGTCGTGCTGCACGTGCCATGGGCCCCAACCAGCTGCAGGTCCACCCAGCTCAAAGTGAACTTCTCACTCCCCAGGAGTGTCACGAGCCCCGGGAGACAGCAGCATAGGCACAGGCAGGGACATAGCCTGGGTTCCCAAGTGGAAGGGCTTTGGGAGACCCAAACAAGAACTAATTCCTAAGCCTGCAGTCCTCCTGCGAAACAGACGTACGTTAGACCCTAAATAATTGTTCCCAGACATCAGGGCCTGGTGCAAACCACTAGTTCTCTTTTCCCCAAGACATGGGTAGCCATCCTTCTCCTTGTCTAAGATAACACCGGCTTCTGGCATCCCGGCAGGTCAGGGGCAGACAGAGAATGTGCACACACAACAGATGCTGCTCTGGGTTCACTGGACTCTTCTTGACAACAGGCCAGTTCTAAAACCTATAAAATTGGCATAAAGAGAGCAAGTTCTAGCTGCAAGCACCTTATTTATGTGCATTATCTTCATCCCCCACTAGAAGGAGAATATTCTGTGGGAGAGGAGAGGGCCACAGGTACATGCATACTTTGCAAATTTAGCTGGGCTGTAGAGGTAGCACATCAGGTACTGAGGCTGATTGTTCCCCTGAGATGCAGGCAACTCCCCAGAGGGAGCCCTTCTGTGCAGGGGATGTGTGGGTTAGCTCTGCCCTCTGCTGGCTGCAAGGAAAGCTGTCGCCAGATGACTGGCTGTTGAGATAAATGTTAGTTGTCACTCCTGCTGTTAATTTGTTCCAAATTCACAACAGCTACTTCCCATAAGGTGCCATGACAGCACAGAGGACCGCCTGACAGCAAATTCTCTCCTGTTTTCCTTCTTGCCTGACAAGAACAGCACCTTCTCTTTGTGTGTCTTTCTATGTCTGGACTTTTTATGGCTTATATCCAGACATCCCCCAAAGCCTCATGCACTAGTAGGTGGAACTTTGGGGAGGGAACTGGGTAATGGGTGTGTGACACTTGATTATGGATGTGTGAGGCTAGATTAGCCCACACGTGGTTTAGCGTGATTTGCATGATGAGACTTCTGAAGAGGGAAGCCTCACACTGGATGTGGGTGGTGTCAACAGATACACTTTTAGCTTGAATGGAATATAACAAGAAAGAAAAAAGAGCAGCTTTTGCTTTCTCTGCCCTGCCACGGGCTGTTTCTCCTCTGCCAGCCCTCTCTGCGATGCTGCACTGCCTAGAAGCAGCCGAATATGGACTGAAACCTCTACAAACTGTGAGCTGTGAGAAATACTCCTTTTCTCCTTTAACCTCAGATTTAAGAAGAAAGCCTGGGAGTGGGTCATGTGCTCTCGAGAGGCTGGTGTGTAAAGCATAGCCTTTGTTGAATCAACTTGTATTTGTGGGAAGCCACAAATATCAGCCACTGATCTCGTGGAATGATATACAAACATCAGCCCCAAGAGTGTAATGTGACATTTCAAAGGCATCTGGTGGGTGAATGGCTCCTGGATATTGTGTTTTACTGTTTAGAAAACACTGAACTGCACCATAGAATTAAGAGTAAACTTCACATTTTAGACATTGTAATATAATGTTGGAGGCTATTAAACACTATCCCTAGATTAATAATACTGTTGAGATGCAATAGGGAAAAAAAGTAAATATGTTATGTAAAAAGAATTTTTAAAACTAAAAATATTCATTGCTAATCAAAAACACATTTGAAGAAAAGTGAGAAATTATGAAGGGTCTCCTGGTGATCAGGAGCTGGGACCAGCGGAGTGAAACCTGACTGAGCGAATCCAGTGACCCATTTCCACTCAGGGTGGGGATGTGCAGGCTTGAGAAGCTGAGGGCAGTTAGGGGTCACCCTGGAGGAGGGAGTGAAGAAGACTTCACATTTGGGTCACTGGAAACGGGCTTCGGGGATGGGGCCGAGGAGGAGCCCAGCAGCTGCGCTGCAGCACGAGGTCCTGCTCCCCGGGAGGCCACATCCTTCACCCTGGTGAGGCAAACCGCTTTGCCAGCTGTGCCACCAGGGTCATCAGCTGCCTAAAGACCATAGCTACAAGCTCAGGTTTAAAGAGGCTTCTGTTTTCTTTCCTCCGTATGTTGTGGGGAGACGGGCTGCCTTCAGTCTCCCATGTTCTCACCCAGCTACAGTGATGAGCTCTCAGGGCAAACACTGGTTTGCAAACACTTGCTTCTTTTCCACACTTCTTGAAGAGGCTTGTGTGGCATTCTGCAGCTCTATCTCACAGGGACTTCTGTCTTCCTTCATCACACAAGATATAACACTGAAGCCAAGCAGAGCTGCTGAGACCCTCATCTCAGTACAGGCTTTCCTGTCCCTTGTTGGACACATCTGCCAAAAACAAGAGAATGGCCCCTACCACACTCCAATAACACCCTTGCCATCTCCCACTGAAATCCAAGGAGGGTGACATTTGCCTGCCCAGCTCTGAGACCAGGAGGCTTCACACTCCTGGTGTCTCAGGAGTAACAGCTTTGCGGAAGGCTGAATGAAGCTTCTCCCTGGCTCGTCGGGCCGCTGTAGGACCTCACAGACACCAAGAAGAGTTCTGGCAAGAATCAGACTTGCACCTGGCACCCAGGCCAGCATCACTTGACAGAGCAGGGGAGCAGTGATGTATCCATCATCAGACACCTCGCAGAAGAAATGAGCGAGTCAGTGGGGAATAAAAGAGGCCAAAGCCATCTCTCCTTAGAATTCCTTAGGGACTTAATTGATTGTTGGGTTGTCCTCTTATCTGTTGCTTCCCCTAGGAAAGTTTAAAATCTCTGTGCTAAAAAGTATCAGAATCATACTGTTGTGGCAAAATGGGACAGCTCAGTGTCCAAGCCAAGTGTTACAGCACTGAAGCACCGCTGTGTGTTATAGCTCTGGGTCCCAACTATTCTTAATTTGAAGACTTGAGAATCCAATGTTCATCACATGAACAGATGGAGAAAAACATTTATTATACCAGTGGGCTTGGTGGAATTCTACTCCAAAGTTTGAGCACTTGACTAGAAATGACTACCTGCTTATATAGGGGCCTAGTGGTAGGTAAGCATGCTCACAAAGGCAAGGGGCAGAGTCAGAAAGATTCCTGAAATCTTTCAGGAAAGAATCCTGAAAAGAGAGTTATAGAACATCCCCAACAGGGACAGAGCTAAAGGAACACTCCTGAGCGGTCAGAAAGTTCAAACAGTGAAAAATATTTTGATACACTGGGCAGGACTGCTGAAATGTCATATTCCTGAAACAAAACATTCCTTGGGGGACACATTCCTGAGGACACAGAGGCAAGACAAGGGCCTGTTTTATTGTATAGCATTGAACTATCAATGTAAGTTAAATATATATATTTAAATTCTTAACACATTGAAATAAATGCTACACCTACACCTTGATAACAGCATGTTGTTTTATTAAAATTCATCATTTTAAACTTCAGTGAAAAGTTTCATTTTATTTGTTTTCACAGTGCTCCTACCCTTCAATGTTGTTTTGCTGTTGTTGTGTTTTTTTGAAAAGTATAAACAATGGAAATCTTTACTAGCTATTTATCAGTGGAACTAGAAGCAAGTGAAACATTAAAGAAAAAAAAGCAAGAACATAGAAATTTTAGAATACCCTTGGAAGTAAGTTTTGGATCAAGAAGTCATCAGAACAACAGGCAACTCAGAAAGCCAGGAATGGGGGAAAAAACAAAGAAGGAAAGCAAAAAAATAAAAATAATTTTTAGAAAGTCTCAGAGCTTAGGAAATCTAAAGGCTTTGAACTAGTTACAGAGTGATAGGTTTTTCCCCTTAGTAAGAGAGGCAAAAATGTACAATTGAAGAGGAGACAAGTAGAAAACTAAAGATGATGAGCACCCAGAAGGAGAAGACAGAGGTGACAGCCTTAGGTCACTTCTGTTAGCCCCAGTGTGAGGATGGAACAGCATCAGGTCACCACCAGGTCAAGAGGTCTCACCCTTTGTCCACCTCGAATATATAGTTTTTGTTTGTCAATGATACCTAAATAGAGATGGAAAAAAAGAACAATTTTCTCTTTGAGGTTGATAAATCACCTTCAATGCATGAGCTATTACTGTTGCTATAACATCATTATTAATAGAAATATTTAGCTGATATTGTTATTCCGGTATCAGAGGAAGATGGTGTTGAGCACAATTATGGAAGGTACTTGGAAGTATTTTTGCATGAGCCACCATGCCCTGCACTGTGGTGTGTGGTTACTGGGGATTGAACTCTGGACCTTGCACTCGCAAGGCAGATGCCAGAGCCACTGAGCTAAATCCCTGGCCCGGGAAGTATCTTTCTGGAGGGTGATTTCTATGCTGAAGGTGAAAATATTCACAGAAATCACCACTGAAGAAAAACAGTGTCTGGGAGAGTGAGGAAGGGGTCAAGGGAGAACAGTGGGCCCCAAGATGGTAAAACGAGGAAATCAAGACACTAAGGACAGAATAGAGTAGAAAAGAGATGATGTCAAAAAGGAGTTTCTTTTACAGACCCAGAAATCTCACCTGAAATTCACAAAACAGAGCATTCATGACAGGATGACATATGCAAAGGTCCTAGGGTGGCTGAGCAGAGCCCAGCCCAGGCTGGGGCAGAGAGATGGAAAGTGGCAGACAGGTATGCAGGACATGCTGTGCAGTCACACACCTGGAATTGCACTCTGACTGGACTAGATATACTACAGGATTATGAGTTGGGTGAACAGTCTCCCACATTACCAACAAACTACATGGCTCAATTCACTGGACATCCTCCCAAACCTCATACTATCATTTTTCATAGTTGATCCAAGAAATGCTATCTTAATTGATTCCAGGGACCCCCACACTCTAAGATCTTATCCCAAGCTCCTTTGTGGCTCCCACATTCCCCTGACAATGTGACGCTTGAGTACTGCACAGCCCCGAAGTAGGTTCCCTTTCTTGCCCACCAGGTCGGGTCCGCCGTAGGCTTGGTAAGGGTCTTTTTGCCCATACGTGTTCCTCCACCATGTGCCCCATATTCTGCAATGTGTGATATTTCATTGCCTGCCCTGTGGAGTGGCTTCTCCAGGCACAATCTCTCCCTCCCCTTGGCCACAGTCCCGGGCCTTTGCTGCACCCTTGTCCTTCCTGAGATTCTGGTCAGATCTTTGTCCATTGAACTGTGAAGCCACAGAGACCTGTGTTCAGCCTGCAGGGAACGTGCCCGAGTCCATCCTGTCCCTGCTGTGGGCACAGGCCTCACCTGCGTGCTATGCGCAGGGCTCCTGCAGACACCTGCTGCTAATGTAGGGCACCTGGCTACTCCCCTCACAGTTAAAAATGAGGAAAGCCAGAAGGGAAAACGTGCATCCACTTAAAGGCATGGCCACACCCTTCGCTCACTTATTTCCTTCAGTCATGATCCAAGCACTGAGCAAATGGAGCCTGACACCACCTGTGCCATCCTGGCTGCAGGTGACACGCAGAGAGGGCAGAAGGGTGGGACAGAGATAAGAAGTGGGGCAGCTGAGCATGCCATCGAGGGCACCCTGAGACCACAGAGCCTGACAAGTCCATGCCCTTGCACATTCCTTAGCACCTGTGGTCCTCAGGTCCCGCTTCAGAGGGACATGAGAGGAAATGCAGCGATGCAGTGACTTAACACAGAGCTGGTAAATGAAAAAGGCTTAGTCTGCTATGGGGAGAGGGTCCCCTGGGCGGTTTAGGGTTAATCTGAGGGGAGGACCCAAATTTGCTGGCATTGAGGAGCAGGTATTGCATCTCTAGGGGTCTGCAGACAACAGCTGAGCATAGGGTGGTTGCTCTTGGGTTTTTTATTCACTGTCCCAGAAGGAACTATTAATAAAGGATTTACCCAGGGGGCAGGAAATTTCCACATCGAAAACAGCTTGGGTTAGAGGAACTGAGACACTTGTGAGGCCACCCCACCCTGTGCTGAGTGACCCACGGCCCCTCCATAGATAGGGCTGTGAGAGACCACAGCTTCTAAGTACATGAAGCTCCGCAGTGTGATGGCAGCTGAGGCTTGGCTTTTCCCTGAGGAATTTCTTTGCCCTCACGGAAAAGGGAAGCCTAGGTCCTTGTGCTCTAGGCCAAGGCCCAGATCAAAGTGGATGCTCCCTACTTCAGCCTGCCAGGCAGATTTTTACAACCAAATCCAGTGTTGATGTGGGGCCGTGGAAGGCTTTTCCTGAGCCTGTGTACCTGGCTGCTCTAAAGAGGCTGAGATCTGCTGTCCAAGGCCCAGGCTGAGGACATGGGCCCTGTGGCACCTGCCACTGATGAATAGGCAGAAGAGCATGCAGCTTCCAAGATCACAGTGGGCCAAGGATCACTCAGGCCCTTTGGGAGAAGATGTGTCCTCCTAAAGCCAGGTGGCAAAGGCAGAATGTCATCATACATCAGGCGCCTTGTCTGCTTCCAAGGGCAGCTCTTCAGCTGGGCACCATTAACATGAGTCACCTCAACCTCAGGACTGGCCTCTCTGGAAGGGTTCAGAGGAGCCTCCATGACCCACAGCACTCACACTTTTGAGGGAACAAGGGGTCCGAGCAGGGGAGGGACTTGGAGGTCACAGGATCTGAGTCTTCCTTCACCCAAGGGATGCACTGCACTAGGAGACAATGGATGTGACTTAGACAACATACCCCAGAGATCCAAACCCCGAGCTCTCATGTCAGCAGGCAGGGACTATGAGGCTGCTTTCTAAGCCCAAATGTAGCCCAACCTGATGTGCTGCACTGCCCGCCCTGCCCTGGACTCTCTTCCAGCACGAGCGAGGCAACAAAACTGTCTCTTGGTTCCATCCTGACTCTGCAGAGTGTCATACAGAGCATGACCTAGGCCTCGCCAAGAGCAGTGGTTCACAGCCTGGGTCCACAGCCTTGCTCCAGTCTGCTTTGCCATAGCTTAGACCCACTTCCAACCCTAACATGTGTAGCTATGGGGCCCATCAGAAATTGCCTAGATTCTCTGTGCCTCAGTTAGCCCCATTCATAATGGGGACAACCAAGGTGTTACTATAAAGTGTTGGAAGAAAATATGGTCCCTTGCACACTACAGGTGCTCCAGAGATGCTGGACACCCAAGCTGGGCAGAGCTCAGCCAAGGCCCTGGCTCAGGGTACTGGCCACATACAGTAAGGGGAGGCCTGGAGATCGGTCCGGGGGGAGGAGGAGCTGGTCAAGTCCAGGCTGTGGGAGGGGGGAAGGAAAGGATTTTCTCTTGATGAGGATGACACTTCTGCTCAATCAGCATTGCCCTGCTCCAAGGCACAGGCAGGGAAGCATGGTGACTTCGCTGCCCTTCTCTGACATTCATGGTGATAATGGGCTGGGGCAAAAGAAGAGGGGCAGGCTTTGCCTTGAGGGGCAGGGATAGGGTGGGCATGATGCCAGGTAAAGCTGGGAGATGTGGGCATCTGGGATCTTGGAGAAGAGTGTGCAGGGTGAGGCTAGGCTCACTCCTGCCAGCTCTAATACACAAGCCTCTTGGGCACTTCCCAGGGGAACTCGTTCCGTCCGAAATGGCCATAGCACGCTGTCTTCTGGTAGATGGGCCTCTTCAAGTCCAAATCCCTGCATGGGCAGCAGAAGACAAGGTCACTTTGAAATGGATGTCTTTCCATGAACTTTGAGTTCCCTGAACTCAGGGTCAGGAAAGAGCCTCTGAGGGTAAGCTTCAGCCCTGTACATGTCCTGCCTTTGCCATAGCCCTTCCTGTGTCATGGCTTAGGAAAGGCAGGCTCAAACGCTCCCGAGAGAGCTGGCCACACAGATGCAGCAGGAGGTCTTAAACAGCTTTCCTGAGGAGTAACTATTTGCTGGGCCAGCAGGACTCTCACACGGCCTCCTTCAACTTGGAAGTCTGGCCTCTTGTGCCCAGGGGCACCTCATGCTGGCCTGAGAGCCTGAGATCTTGACCAGTGGACAACTAGAAAGTTCTTCCTTCTGCTTTCCTTTCAGTTAAGCCATGCATGTCGGGGAGGGTCAGGGAGGGAGGAGGAAGGTCGCATGAGCAGCTGGGGGCATTTTTACCTGACAATGACGCCTGGCCGGAGGTCAAAGTTCTTGTTCACCACGTCCAGCAGCTCCCGCTCTGTCTTCTCTGAGGTTCCATAGGTGAAGATGGAGATGGACAGAGGTTCTGCCACTCCGATGGCATAGGACACCTTTCAGAAAGGCCACAGTCAGAGCCACCGGGGGCCCCAGTGGGGACAGCAGGGACAGTATGGCAGACTCAGGAGTGCGGGGTGACCCACCTGCACAAGCACTCTCCGGCAGAGCCCAGCTTTCACCAGGGACTTGGCCACCCAGCGGGCAGCATAGGCTGCTGAGCGGTCCACCTTGGTGTAGTCCTTCCCAGAGAAAGCCCCGCCACCGTGCGCCCCCCAGCCGCCGTAGGTGTCCACAATGATCTTGCGGCCAGTGACACCCGCATCCCCCTGCAGAGGCAAAGAAACGGAGGGAGGATAAACAGCCGAGCTCCGGAATAAGGGAGGGGGCTGAAGCCCTTGAGGAGGACACCCAGCAGGGGGCTGCAGATCTTTTTCAGAGACCTCTTGGCTGGGAATCTTCCGGAAACCCCAGATTCTCATCCTGGTTCCATCAGTGACTACCTCGGGAAATCAGGGGAACTGTCAGCACCTTACTAGAAAAACTCAGAATGCTGACAGAAGTTGTCTAGGATCACAGCCACCCCACCCTCCATTCCTGAGTTCCTGATGCGGGAGAAATCCACGGCAGGCAGAAGTTACACTGCAATAACAGAGTTAGGCTATGGCCTGGCGGGTGTCAGCAGCTACTGCATGTCACCCCCTTTCTAAGTATGCCCTGCCCACAACGGCAGTGCCCCAGCAGCTGTCACTTCCCTCTTACAGATGCTCTGCCATTTGATCCCCACCTCCTCCTTCCCCTAGAATGGGGGAGGGAGGGAGCTTCAGGAGTCCCGCTTAAGAAGTCCCTATCCCACGGTGGCACACAGGGCTGGGGGCAGCCACGGAAGGTGGCCAAGTACCACATGGGAAGGGGCAGCCATGAGCCAGCATGGCAGTGTTCTGTGAGTGACACCCTGAAGCTGACAGGGCAAAAGCCACTGTGTACAAGGAAAAGGGTGTTTGAGACCCCTGGGGATGTGTCCCCACTTCCCTGAGTACTGACAGACACACAGCACACACGCACGTGCACACACACCAGAGTGCACACAGCACACACGCACGTGCACGCACACCAGAGTGCACACAGCACACACGCACGTGCACGCACACCAGAGTGCACACAGCACACACGCACGTGCACGCACACCAGAGTGCACACAGCACACACGCACGTGCACGCACACCAGAGTGCACACAGCACACACACCAGAGTGCACACAGCACACACGCATGTGCACACACACCAGAGTGCACACAGCACACATGCATGTGCACACACACCAGAGTGCGCTAAACGCATGAGACTAAAGTTCAGGACTCCACACTTAGTCGCCAGGCAGCCCTGCCGAGCTGCTCACGGATCTGTCTTGTGGTCCTTATGCGTCGGAACACGAGTCACGTCAGTAACCAACACCAGGAAGAGACTTCGTTCAGGGGCCGGACGCACCTGGGGGCCGCCAATGACAAAGCGCCCACTGGGCTGCAGGTGGTAGATGGTGTCTTCGTCCAGATACTTGGCGGGCACCACGGCCCTGATCACCTGCTCCTTCAGTGCCCTGCGCATCTCCTCCAGAGTGACGTCCTCATCGTGCTGCACGGAGATGACGATGGTGTGGACACGCACAGGAACGACCGCGCCATTTTTCTGTATGTACTGAACTGTCACCTGGGTCAGGAGGGCAGGGGAGACATGGTGAGGTTGCGGCACATGGCCTCCAGGCACAGACCCCAGAGAGTGACAGGAAGCCCAGGGACGAGTGAGGCCACCTGTCCTCAGACAGCTTCGGGCAGCTGATGTGACAAGTGTTTATATTTGAAGAATTGCCAAGTGCCATGAGGGCACAGGGCAAAGCTGCTCCTGTGTACAACTTCAATCGTCACCATTTAAAGGTGACTTTCCTCTCAGCTGTGACCCACCGTGCTCCGGCCCTGCTGCCCCAGAGACTGCTGGGTGCCAACATGTTCCTGTGACAAAATCTCTCTCGACTCTCCATAGCCTCTGACCAGAGTACCCTCACTCCTGCCAATGACGACAGTATCTTCGCTCCTGTTATGTGTCATCAGCAGGGACTTGAGGATCAAGAAGAGGCTTTGGCACAGCGGGCATTGAGCACCCAGAGCCTGTGACGCACAAGGTGAGAAGCCCAGGGGGTGACCCCAACATCCTCAGTTGGGGTCCCCAAAAGCATCTGAGGCCAGACGACTTGCCTGCTTTGGGGACCAAGGTGGGAGGGGGTTGGCAAGGGCAGCTGAGATAAGATGGAGCAGCTCGGGACTGGAGAAAGGACGGGTACAGTGCACCTGCAGGTAGGGCCACTCATGACGTCCTAGCAGGTCAGGTCCCAGTCAGGACCTTCTGCTCCTGTCCTGTGCATTACGCTCATGTAGTACACATCACCGTGCAGGAAGCTAACCCGCTCCACACGAGAAGAACAAAGCAAAAGGTGGAGCCGCCTGTCCGGGTCACAGAGGCAGTTGGTGAAGTCCGTCATCAACACCAGCTCAGCCCAGTCCACAGCCATGTCACTCCCACTGCAGCTTGGACTGAATGTTCTCCAGAGACCTTGTCTATCACTGACACACCACTGAGGGAGGAGTCTGATGTCACAGGCTGGTTTAGCTTGGTGACAAAAGGAAGCTAACTGGATCACTTGGGTCTGCAGAGTGTGTGAGAAGACGGGGAGGACAGTGAGGAAGCCGAGAACAGGAAGTGTAAACGAGGTGACTTTACGCCATGTCCCAGGAGCTGTGCCCAAGATGAGAAGCTGTTACCAGCCCATTCTACAGGTTGCAGATGGAAAAATATTCGGTCAAGATCACAGCGAGGCTGAAATCCACAAGTTAGCTGTGTGACCTAACAGGCAGGATTTGTCTAGCAGAAAGTTGCCACCGGAGACCCTGAGTCAGGTGCTGGACCACAGACCTGATGCTGCCCGAAGCAGTGTATACCCATCAGAGCAGGCTCCTGGTGCCTGCAGGATCATGGGCAGAGGACTGCTTCCTGCCCTGGGGCCTGTTCAGGTAATGGGCACCAGGAGGTGCCTCCCTGGGGCTGAGCACACGCTGGATCTCTGTGTCCCACCTGGTCCCAAGGCCAAAAGGGAGGGGTTGAGAAGGGACGAGAGCTCCAGGCACCTGATGCCTGACCCTGTGGGAGGGCCAGCAGACACAGGGACATGGACTTCAATCATGAGGGCTTCAAACAGGCTCAAGGACCGGAGGAGCACCGGGCTCCAACACACCAGGCAGCACCTTTGCAGCAAGACAGGGCTGGGTGTGTGGAATAAACGGCTCTTATCTCATGATGTCAGCAAGATATGGGGAAAAATACACCATGGAAAACAGCTCCAGCCAGGGACAAAAATAGCCTCTGTCCTGCCACCTGGTTCTCAGTATCAGCAGCAAGAGTTTGTTCAGGTGGAAAGATTCATCCTGCTCACAGTCAACACTGCCCAGTGCTGAAAAATCCTTCACAAACAGAGTGTGCGGAAGGAGCGTGAGGCTGCTCGTGCCGTGGTGGTCCTGCACCCAGGCTGTGTCGTGGCCCAGGGCTGCACAGTGCTCCAGGGCATGCTCTCTGGCTGGTACAGGCACAGGGACGCCTGTGCCCAGGGTGTCAGGCAGAACTCTGGCATTCCTGGTAGCTCATTTCTCCTCTTTCACTCAGTGGCCTAGACCTAGACACTTTTTAAATAGTACAAGAGATTGAACCCAGGATCTTTTTACCAAGCTACATCCCCACTCGTTTCTTTTTTGAGGCAGTCTTGCTAAAACACTGTTTCCAAGCCTGTGTTTGAACTTGAGAGCCTCCGTGTCAGCTTCACGGGGCGCTGGAGTTACAGGCAGGGACCACTATACACTACTTTGACTGGGATGCTGCCTGTTGCCCTTCTAAGTGCAGCGAAGGAGGCCATTCCTCTCTGGTGCAGCTGCTTGGACAGGAGGATCCTCCACTGCCCTCTCTCACTGAGGAGGATGCACAGGGGGCTCCCTCCCTCCCTTCCTCCCACCACCGCTCTAGGATCTTCTTTTCCGAGAGTCGCCACTGCTTTAAGTCACACAGCATTCCGCACAGATGGCCCCCCTCTTTCTGTACCACCACTGTCTACACAATAGCTCTCCTGCCTCATGGCCTGCGATAACACTGAGAGGTGCTGGGGTCCTGTCTCCCCTCTTGAGAGTCACCTAGATAGCGCCTCCTCCTTTCGGCAGAAGGATCTCTTTGGGTCACAAGCACATTTCCTAGCCCCAGATGCAGCCAGTGTGCAATGTCTGCCCCAAGCAGGGATTCACACTTGGGACAAGGACGATCCGTGCCGTGGGGAACAGGACAGAGCCACCTGCAACACGGAGAGACGCAAAACCCTGGGTGTCGATCCAAGTGCAGGCGCAAGAGAAGGTGTTGTCCAGTGGCGACTAGAACTGGTACCCACAAAGATGCCTACGCTTGGCTGGCACTGTGGATGAGTGAGGACCACAAGTAAGTTGAAGGGTAGGGGCACAGATGGGAGGCACCAAGAAACAAGGGGACCAGGGCACAGTGACATCCAGTAAACCAAGACGGGGATGGGAGGAAGGGGAAGCTCAGAGACACGGAAGGCTTCAAGTGCCAGAATGGAAAGGGCCTTCTCTCCCCCATGGGAGGTGGAAGCTTAGAGGAACACTAGACAGACACAGGGAAATAAGAAGCAGATCCTGTAGGAAGTTAACTGGGGGTTCCCAGCAGGGGGATCTGGGGAGAGTCGATGCTGGCCAGGCTGGGCTGGAATGACAGCGGTGCTCAGCTGGGACACTCAGGGTGCAGGTGGAGGACAGAGGGCACTGGGCAGGGTTGGAGAACAGATGACGCTATGACTCAGTCCTTCAAGGAGGAGGAGGCGGCAGGAGCAGCACAGGTGTGGGGCACTGAGCACGGGCAGGTGGTTTCCAGTGACGGGTGAGGCAGGGGGAGCTGACTGTGAAAGGAAGACGGGATCCAGAGCACGACACACGCAGGAAGAGGTGCTGAGATGTGGGAATCACTTGGTGAGTGCGGAAGAGGAGGCAGAGCAGGAGATCCTCAGGAACGGAGCCACCAGAGTCCCCGGGGCTAAACAGGAAGGAACGTGGGAGTGAAGGCCATCCTCGCACCACAGCCCGGCCTTCAGCACCACCCTACAGCGGTGAGCGAAGAGGTCAGGGCCACTGGGCCAGGACTGGACCCAGCAAACGGGAAATGAAGAGAAGGAAAAAGGCTGTGGTAAGCCACAGACAGCCAAGCCATCCTGTTGGAGAGGTGAAGACTATGTGTACGTGGAAAGGCTGAAACCGAAATGCCTGAACCCAAAACCTATGAAGGAGCCAGGCCGTGGTGGGGACTGGGCTCGTAAGTCTGCAGATGACAAGGTAAAACAGGATGTGGAATTGCTCTTGCGACCTTTCTGTGATTTCGAAATTTTGTGTTAAAATGGAGTAGGGGTGGATTTACAATGGAAGTTATCAAATAGTTTGTTAAGCACAGACCAAATATTTTGATCTTAAAAATGGCAAGAGTCAAGAGCACTTGGGCACTTGAAGTACTGGGGAGCTCTACAGGAGGCCCTACCTGGAAGCCACTCACCTGGGTCTTGGAGTCCGGCCTCAACCAGGGGAGAGCGCCGGTGCGCCGCAGTTCTGCCATGCGGGCGTTGAGTTTGTGTGCAAGGACGATGGTGAGGGGCATGCACTCCTCCGTCTCATCAGTGGCATAGCCAAACATCAAGCCCTGTGGCCGTACACCAGACAAACTGAGCAACACCCAGCTCTCACCACTGGGACAACAGCTTTCCCCAAATCTGCAATTTGCACATTTATTGGACACCTTCTACATGGAGGACTTTGTACTGGGTAAGCCTGAAAGGGAAGAGCCTGCCCCTAAGGGTTGCAGCACTCTGAAGCAGAAGACAGGCGCCCCGAGGCATCAGCAACCACCGCCTTCCTTGCACAGCCCTGTAATCACTGCCAGGTAGCAGGAAATTCACCACACTCCAGGAATTGTCCTGCAGCTCATGCTTGGAGCTGGGTCAGCCCAAAAGTGTGAAACACAATTAATCCATTACTCTTTTTTCTTTGTAGTACTGGGGAATGAAGAGCTGAGCTATATTCCTAAACCTTCAGGTTTTCATTTTGAGACAGGGAAGGCTTCAATTTGCAATCCTGCCTTAGCTTCCCAGAGTGCTGGGATTATGGGAATGCACCACCATCCCGCAGCTCCTCCACGAGGGTTACAGCCTGGACTGAACCAAACTACACTGGAGTGATGTCCCACAAGTTCCCATGCACACTGGTGAGATACCTGGTCTCCAGCACCAACGTCCTCTTCGTTTCTGTCTAGGTGAACACACTGGGCAATATCCGGGGACTGCTGCTCCAATGCCACCAACACATTGCAGGTCTTAAAGTCGAAGCCTAAGCAGAAGGCAAAGCACACCTGAGTGGGGACAAGCTGTCAGCTTGGACATCTCTGTCCCCTGCATGGTGTTTAATGTCAGGGTTGATGGTCTCTGACCAGCTGGGGTCCGTCTAGACCAATAGCTAAGGCTCAGGAGAGCATGCAAAAGCCATGTCTTCTTTCCACACCACTGTACTGAACCCTTCAGTTAAAGAAAATTCTCTGTGGTGCATTTAACATATTCAATTATACTTTGGTTAAAAAGGTATATCTCACATGATCAAAATATGTCATAAGCACCTATGAAGATATTAGTCTGAAACCCGGTATCCTATAAAATTAATGTGCGATAATAAAAAACACATTTAAAAAGTATAAACTACCTGAAATTGTGACATAAAAGGCAGGTGTAATAGAAACTGCACTGCTGATGAGCAGGTGGGTGGTCCTGGCCCTGTGTCTTCAGCTGTCCTGGAGGCGCCCTTCAGAACCCAGTTTGAGAACCACTGCACTAGGTGAAAATTCACGGCCCTTCCAGTGCTGCCCTCAGAAGCCCAGAGGTTAAACACTTGAACAAATATATGTCTGTAAATCACCCCAAGAAAACTAGGGTACTGATACCCCAACAAGTGCCCACAGCCTACAGCAAATGGGGAAGCTAAGGCCCTTGTGTGCCACACGGGGCTATGCTGCTGGGACTAGGAGGATGAGGAGTCAAACACCCAGACATCCCCACCACGAGCTCCCTAAGATCCTCCCCTGAACCACCTGCCAGCCTCTTCCCAGAAACAGGCCACATTTTATGCATAAACCACCACAGAATATAAAACTGAAGCTCCATGGTTCAACACAGCTCCCGCTACCAGAACTCCTTCAGGCAACACAGGCTCTGGGGTGAACTGAAGCCCATTCTTTCTCACCTCACCTGGTCTGTCTGCCTGCAGGCTCTTCCTGGCTCCTCGCCCCACACCCCACGTGCTCCTGGCTCTAGCAATGTGCTCTGCTGTTTCCTCCTGCAGTCCAGCTCCCTGAGACCTATGCCATTTGAGGTCTGTGGGGCTCTACCCCAGGAATATCAGGTCCCCTTTGCCTTTGCCCTTCCTTGACCCCCGTGAATGTTTCTGAGTGAACAAATCAATAAGCAGTCTTTAGAGGGCTGTTGAAGTGCTCTCACATTGGGAATTAGACATTTGCATCTTGCCTAATCACTTTCTCTCTGTGTAATGAATTTTCTCAGCACTGAAAACCAAGTAGGATTCAAAGTGATCTGGAAAAACAATTCAGGGGCCAAAAGGAGAGAGGCAGAGCTTGGGCAGAGCAGGGAGTCCAATGACTATAGCGAGGAGTGGAAGGAGTGGCTGGCCTTGGGCCTTGCAAGGCAGCCATAACAGCCATGGGAGTCCCTTTGGGGACTTCCAGGTCCACTGATGGTATGGGTGTAGGAAATGCAGGCAACAGAGGCCAGGTCAACCAGTGCCAGGCTTTCTCACGTCTCCCTTTTTAGGAGAATATGGACCCTGGTAATTTTCTCTGCTACCTAATGCAGGAGAAGTTTGCTCTTGAACAAAGACTAAAACAAATTGGTTCCTCCTGGTAGATGCAGGGCAGAGGCTCTGCACGGTCACCTCCCAGGACAGCACAGGCCCTCTGTGAGTGCCCTCTGTCCTGCCTTGGAGAGGGAACTCATGCTCCCTGCCTTCTTTTCAGGAATTCTCAACAACCGCCCATACTTTCATGACTTTAATCATTCATGAACGACTAGGCCAAGTCAGCTTCGCTGGGCCAAACTTGCGTGTCTCCTACCTTAAGTGTCTCTCTCACTTATAAACACCAGGCATGGGAGTCTCTGCTTCCTGGATCCACCTAAAACACCAGTATGTGGCGGAGGCAGGAATGAGCACCTTCCAACAATCGTGGTCCTGTTTGTGAGTCTCGATCCAGGAAGGCTCGTCCGGAAGTGGATCTTCTTGCAATGACCTAAAGCCACTATAACTTTCCTGGTAACTTTAATGAGTGAAGAGAGAGCCAACAGAGAGACCTAGGGGAATTTTTTCTTAAAAACTGGAATTGTCTGAGTTGACTGTGAAATCTTTAAGAATTGGAGCCAGAGAGCCAATGTAGAAAGAAGGCCCTGAAGCTCTCATTGCACAGCACTGTCTTCAGGCCTCAGTTCTGGTCCCCTGGGGTCTGTTGAAGCCCCTCCATGCCATGTTACTCCCAGGTCTGCTCCCTGGAATGGACACTGGAATATGCTTTAAGGCCCTGTGTTCCTTCTCACTCTGACCTGACTGTTAGAGCAGTGCTTCCCCTCAGTTTCTGCTAGGCCTGGGTCACCCTCTGGGGTTCCTGCCCCTGCCTGTCAGGGACATGGACCTGGAGAAGCCATCTCCTTCCTGCTCTCACTCCCAGAACTGGACCAAGTCATCATTCTCCGTGTCACTGGTGAACTCCCCAACTAGGTGGCCTTTGACAAAAGGCCGGCTCTGACCAGCTCTAACAAACTGTTTCTCTCAGAGCCTCAATGCCCTTGTCTGCATAAGAACAACACTACAATTTCTGGAATAGTTAAGGGAAATAGTGCACACCAAGAGACCAATATGACAGAGACACGTTCCCAAGAGAAGCTGCTCTCTTTGTTCAACATTCCTTTCTTTTCCAAAGCCCTTGCCAGTACCAAGAAGGCAGAGCAGTCATGAGACTTATGCATGATGGACAGGCCTAGCCTGTTCCCTCTGCTGCTGCCCTACACGGTCAGCTGTAAATACTCTCCTCAAGCCTCGTGCCCTGGGAACCTGATGCACGAGTCCAGCAATGATGCTTCTGTAGTCAGGGTTTGTACTCCTCTAAAACTAAGGCTCAGGTTCAGCCCAATATCAAGTTCTTTCTCAGCAGAAAACGGCAAGCATTCCGGACCCAGAGGCTGGCCCTCACCCTTGGCAGAGTCATCGTAGCCAATGTGTTTGATAGCGTCGCGCACCACACGCTGGTAGTCCACCATGGCCATGGAGGTGATCTCCCCACACAGCAGCACCATGCCTGTCTTGCACACCGTCTCTGTAGGGGAAGGAGGACAGGTCAGCAGCCACATGCCAGCAGAGGGAGGCCTGAGAAGTCTCATGAGAGATGGATTCCAGAAGGAAACAACAGTGCTGGTAGAAAGCATAAGCCCAGTGATAATCTCTGGAATGATTAAGGGAAACAGCGCACACCAGATCTTTTCACCAGGGGCTGTTGCAGAAAGGTGCTTGGGGAAGAATCCATTACACTTGAACTTTATACCTACAATTTGTATGATCTTGCATAATTTATTTAACCTAAGTCTCCACTTTATCAACTACTCTGTGAGGATAATACTAGGACTGTTTGTGGATTAAGAGATGATGGTGGTATGCAGCTATCACAGGGAACACAGATCGCCTGCCCCGCCCCTATTGCAAGCTGCAGGGATTTGGCTCAAAAGACCAAAAGAGACCACATTCATCTCCAGCTGTTCACAAGAATATCGGGGTGCGATTCACTCTCTCAGAGGCATGAGTCCCTGAAATATGGGGCACAGGGGCCAGGATACCACCAAAGATAGGACGATGCCCCTGTATAGTAGACAGGATATTTTGCTGATGGTAAGGACCATGGGACTCCGGTCTCCACGTGGAGTCCCCTGCCCCATGCCTTGGCCAACAACTTGGTGCACTGGCACCATGACTCCTTCAGTGAAATGAGAAGCCTGGACATGAGCCATCCTGGATCCAGTGTCCTTGGCTCTGCTGCTGGGCCGATGACTTCAACCCTGGCAAAGAGCAAAGAACTTACTGCACAATGAAACAGTGAAGACCTTCAGCTGGCATGAGCCTCCAGGAAGAAAAGGAGGGTTTGACATTAATGTGCCTTAGGAAACCTATTGTTTCATTATAGAGAACTGATGGAGAAATTGCCTTCTATAAATGACTTTAATACCACCAACTAGAACAGAAAAGCAAGGAAGAAGCTGGACTCTGCACAGCTATCAAAGGCTCTTACAGAAGAAATGCCACTCATAGCCATGTAGATGGCTCATATTTGCCTCATGATCTTTCATCTCATCACGAGGACTGATCTCAGAACTTTGAAAGGCCTTTCCTCTCAAAAAATACCAAGTGTCAAGAAAGCCTTGCAGTGATCCTACTCTCTGATCTTTGCTGAGGCTAAGATAGTTTGTGCCAAATTCTTGTTGAAGGTAATCATTGTTTTGCTTCATGGTAAGAAGTGTAGTTCTTCCCTGACCTACCAGGGGAAGCTCACACTGTGAAGATCACTCTTAAGAACAGAGCACACAGACTTTTACCACTCTGTGGTCTTGGGTCCACTATGCATGTCTTACCCGGCCTGTTCAGCTATCTGGCAAGAAGGAATGGGTCACTTACCACAGGCCACCTTGGCATTGGGGTCTTGCTTGAGGTGGGCATCCAGAACTGCATCACTGATCTGGTCACAGATCTTATCTGGACAAGAATGAACAAAGGTGGGAAACACGTAAGTAATGAGTATAACTAAAACGTTAAGTAATTTGGTATTCTGGAAATTTGCAAATCAATTCTACTTACTTAATAGGAAACATTTTTAAATATAAGAAATTAAAAATATTTTGAAATTTGCATCTCTTTTCATTTCTATCTCAATTTAAAAGATACGTATTGCAATATACTCTTCTAATTCTAATATTTAGAAATTTTGTAAAATAGAATCTAATGTCCTTTACAACTTCAGTAATATTAGGTGCTAAGGTGTAAAATCAGATGGGACAAATAGCTACACTGCATTACAGCATGTAAAACACCACACCCAACTATGTGGCACCGTCCACAAGAATTCTACAAGAACAGATGGTCGTGGCTCACAAGTGAGATTTTAGCAACAAGAGGCTAAAGCAGGAGAATTACATCAGCTTGGGCAACTTGGCAAGAACTGTGTCAAAATACATTAAGGGCTAGGGATGTAGCTCAGTTGTAGAGTACTAAGTTCCATCCCTACTACCACCAAAAATAAAGGAAAAAGTGCAAGAGTTCTCCCAAGAGCACCCTTACATCTCACTGTTCTTTTGTAGAACATTTCCATGAGCATCTCCCAGAGCTGCCTCATGATCACAGAAGACCAGACAGCCCAAGAGCAGGATCTGCTCTCTGCAGTCAAGATAGGAATGACAAAGGTTCACTATGAGCTAGACATGATCTTAGTCTTCTACTCTTCGCTTTGAAGATTCCATGTGATCTAATAGGTCGATCACTAATTACTGTGGAAAATTACTCTTGTTTTGGGTTTATACAACAGTAATCACAAATGAAGAAATAAATGCGACCTCTCTTACACACATTAGTTTCATATTATGTTCAAAATACTTGAGTGCTCTTAATAGACTAATAACATATTTAAGACTCCAGATCCAGGATCAAGTAATCTGACTCTCAAAGGAAACTGAGTTTTAAACTTATACATGCCAAAGATACACTGCACCCGTGTTTGTCGTATCTGCCGTCACGGATAACTTCCTAATTTATTCTTCAGAAACTACTACTAGACATACGCTTGGGTTTTTCTGTCCACCTTCCCAAGAGTGGCAGATTTGTCTGAGTCCAGAGATTCTCATACTCCCACTAAAAGACTTCCCACAGCTAACGTACCCAGAACTGAGTACACTGTGCCCATCAGGATCCCTGGAAGCTATTCACATGCTGACTGTGGATGACTCAGCTTCTCTAAAGGGTGACAGCTACAGAGACAAATCCAGCATACAGCAAAGTCATCAGGACAGCACCTCAGAGAAGGCAGTGCCTGAGGAAATACTTTCTCAAGTTTCAACAGTCTCCAAAATTTCTATCAGTATAACTCAGTAGGCTCAAGATAGCCAGGAGTTAGTTTTCTTGAAATTCAAAAATAAAGAAACAAGTTTTATCTTTCCAGGGGCATGGAATGAAAAGCAGAAGTCAACAAAAGCAGAAGGAATTTCATTTACTTGGACAATTAATTTATACTAGTTTCTTAGTTATTTTTTTTTATTATTACTGAAACAAAATACTCAACACCCAGTCTGGGGATTTAGCTCAGTGGTTCTGTTGTTTGCCTTGCAAGCTCAAGGTCCCATGTTCAATCCCCAGCAACCACACACAACCATATGGGGTATGATGACTCATGCCCACCAACAATCAGTACCACATACCACAGTGCTGGGCATGGTGGCTCATGCCTATCATCCCAGCACTTGGGAGGCAGAGATAGGAGGATTGCTGTGAGTTCCAGGCTCATTTGGGCTACACAGTGAGCTCAGGTCCAGCTTAACTACAAAGCAAGACCTGTCTCAAAAAAAAAAAAAAAAAAAAACAAACCACTCAACACCCAAAGTTAAGGAGGAAAGATTTATTTGGTTCACAGTTTATAGAAGTTTCAGTCCATAATCAGCTAGCTCAAATCAGGACTGAGAGACTGGCATGTAAAGGTGAAACAATTCACTGTGGGCAGAAGCTAGCAAAGTAAGCAAAAGACAAGACAGTCCTCTTTCTGCCCTTATATTGTATCCAGGCAACCAGGATTAGGATGGTGTCAAACCAATCCATGAACTGATTTAGTAATCATCTACCCTCCATCTAACACCCTTAATTCTAGCATCGCACCATGAACCAGTCACACACTCTAGATCCAGGCACTTCTGAAAAAAACCCACCTATGACTACATGAGAATTTGGGTGGGGGGATCGAGATATAAGCTATAGCATTCCACCACTGGCCTCCAAGGACTCATGTATGTTCCTTTAGGCAAAAGACAGTCCATCTCCAAGAGTTACAAAGTGCTGATAGTTTCAGCATTGTTCAAAAGTCCAATTCCCAAGTCTCCTCTGAGATTTATAAGGCAAACCCTTAGCTACAAGCACCTATAGTAATGAAAAGGAAATTCCAACATGCAATGGCAAAAGACGCCATCCCAAAAGGTACAAATAGAATACAAAGGTATGGTACCAAAGGAAGTCAAAAAGGGAAAACATATGTCCTGTATTCTCATGTCCAGCATCTGAAGCAATCTATAGCAAGATATGAATTCCAAAGGGATTGGGTGGTCCCACCCCTACTGTACTCCTGATGGCTATAGCTCCTAAAGCTGATCTCTTGGCCCTGCTCTGCTCCCTCCTGGAAATTTTTCTCAGATGATCCATGTCCTTGGCTTCTCCAAACTTCTGGGGTCTCCAGTACACCTTCAGCTTAACATAGCTTCCGCACTGCCCTCTCAAGGCCACACTGCCTGGCGTACCAGCCTTCCTTCTGAAATTTGGATAGAAGCTTTCCTGACCCCACAAGTGTTGCATGCTGTCAGCACGAGCAGTAGCCAGGCTTCCTTCTCTCTTGGCTCTAGGAGTTGAGTTCCTACACTGCTGAGCACTCTGAACTCAGTCGCAAGTAGCAGATTCTCTAGGCTGCCACCATTGTGGAACATAGGGCTCTGGGCCTCTCTTCACAAAGCAAAGTTTTTCACCTCAGCAACTCTTGAGGCTGCAAGGGCTGGAGTCCTGCTGGTTTCTGTGATGTCCTCAGGCCACCTTTTCTGCCATCTTCTGAAATACTTGGCTTTTTCTTGCTAATCTCTTCAGTGAGCAGTGTCTCCTCACTGAAGTGTAGACACTTCAGTGTCTCCTCTGCTCTACCTTTACAGGCCACAGCTTTACTGGAGCTTCCTTTCTTGCCAAACTCATAGTGTTTTTAAACCATTCTGCTGAGATCTTCACTCTTAATTCTAAACATAAATGTAGCTAAAAGACCCTAGCAATAGCCATACTACCCTCTCAACATTAGAATGCCTTGAAATTTCTTTTGCAAGATTATTCAGACCACTGCCCTTAATCTCAATCTCAGGTAAAGTCTCTGGACACAAGCAAAATGCCATTCAGCAATAGCCATGTCCCAGGAGTTTTTTTTTAACCAGGAATTTAACTCAGGGCTTCGAGCTTGCCAGGCAGATGTTGTACCACTGAGCTATAACCGTGGCCCACAACTTCTGTAGCCTCTACCAAGACCTACTGAGTGAGGTCTGGCATCCTGCTTCACCAGGCCCTGTGGCATGATCCTCTCACCAAGGGTGTTTCTCATATTCCACATCAGAGCCCACTGCCTTGCAGGGACCAAAACAGTGTTCCAATGTATTTTCTTCTTCAAGAAGTCATAGACATTTCTCTTAGGTCGTACACCCAAGGACCCCCCACCAAGAACCTGGAGACCCAACTCAGCACCAAACATTCATCTCTACACAGGCTTAATATGCAGAACTTAGTGACCTACGGTCTTGTTTGGTGAACATTCTCTATTGACTTAAATTGCTCAATGATCATAGATAAAAGCTGCACTCAAAATAAATACAAAAAGTTAAGATCTGATGGTACATTTTGTATGTATCCTACTGTTTGCTCCCAGCCTGGTTGTGCTGAGATTCTGGTAACGAGCAGCTGCATGGAGCCTCAGCTTCATAATGAGCTACTGTTTTACAGAACTATTTCATGTGGTGTCTCCAGAGGTCCCTGTCAGCACTACCGCCCGTCATTCTTAAGACTCCTAGAAAATGACTCCCTGGCTCTAGGACAGAAGAACAGATCTTGATCAGGCCAGGACAACTCACTTACCTGGATGTCCCTCTCCTACAGACTCTGATGTGAACATGAAGGCCCCTTCTTCACTTAGAGAATGGTCACACAAGCCATCCACAGGTCCATTCATTGTTTCACACTTCTCCAGGGTAACAGTTGCAACGCTGCGGCTTCGCCTGAGGCTTCCTCTGCCAACACCACGGGCCTGTCTCTGGAAAAGCCACAGGATGGCTCCTGCCTCACGACCTAGGAGCACGTGAGAGCCAGGTGAGGATGGATGAGAGGCGAAGCTGCAGGGAAGGAGGATGTGTCACTCCCTCCGCTGCTCAGAGCTGGCTCCTGAGCGACTCCTATATATGGAAAAGTGAAAGTACCTGAGTAATCATGTGAGGACATTGGAGGAGTCCATTTCCTGGGAGGGGAGTCTTCTTACCTGGAGGAATTTCAACTCTGAGTTCTGACGTCCCAAGCTTCAAGTACCTGACCCACGGAAGGTGAAGAGAACAGCAGAGCATCTGCAGAACTGAAGCTCAGTTGAGTTTTCTCTGCAGCTTTCCAGAAATCTATGTATTTTTCCAGTGTTTTCATCTCACTTTGGAAGGCAGAGGGCCTGTGATTACTCAGAGGTACAAACAAGCAGCAAGAAACTCTCCCAGAGGACAGGACATGGTTCAGGCTAAAATTGCAACATGGGGCAGCTATATCATTGATCACCCCTCCTCCCTTGCCCCTTAGCCACAGCAGGCTCAACCCTTCTACCTTCTCAGGCCCCGCAGGAGTGCACACCTGTCCTCTGAACCAGCTGCGATGTTACACAACAGACTCACTTCAGGGGCAAAGCTTTTGAGTCCACACTTTTTTGCTAACAGAAATTATCTAACCTGTCAACTTCTCTAAGAGGTTTGAAGCAAATTAACAAACAAAGTGTTTAAAAAAAAAAAAGTAGGCCTGGGCAAATAATATAGAATAATGGGTTTTTGGTGTTGCTGATGTTCGTTTTGGAGATGGATTTGGAGAGACAAATTTATTACAGAGATATTATTAGAGTCCAGTTTCCCATAGCTGCCAAATAATAAATTAAATGTCCAAACATTTAGTTCTATATAGTAGATAAATACCTTGCTCATAGGACCCTCCATTATATTTGCCTTGACCAAAAATACATGAAGCTGAATTATATCTTTAGTTCAAATACTAGCTGACAGCATTTTTCAGCTCATTCTCTCCTGCTATGGGATTAAGGTGCAGCCTCACATGAAGGGGACAATAGAGAACTGAGGTCCCAGAGAATCAGGCTTGCAGAGAAATCTGATCAGATGTAATGAGCAAAAACTAAATGCAGCACAGGTTAGACTGTGGAAAACGCAGGCAGGAGGCAATATCTTGGACTAGAAGTTTGGATGGCCAAAATATCTATACTTATTGTACAAGCATTTCAATCTTTTTGGCACATAGCCTCAGTACTCCAAATTCTAAATTTTAGTAATTGGTGTTGCAGCCCAGTGTCTTTAGGAAATCAAAACCATATTAAAGAGACTGTTCACAGGATAATATGAGGGATTTTATAAACATTTATTCACCAAAGGCATTTAACAGAGTGGGCTGAGTCACTTAGCACAACACTACTGAAGGTTCAAAAAGAAAAGAGCCACTGGGGAGCGATGGACACATGAAAACTCAAGCTAAGACTCTAGACAACACGGCCTTGTCATTGTTGGCGCACAAGACCTTTCCTGTTTGTACCTAAAAGATTTCAACATTGCTGTCCTTTTGCAAATGTCCTTTGGGGACAGTAGTTTCCAGAAACAATATAAGCTAATCTTTAATTTGAACCCTACCCTAGCAGTTACAACCACATGTACCCATTCTGTGGAGAGTTGACAGGGGTGGGAGATGTCCTGTGCGGACAAGAGGCACTTTCTAAGCTGTGTGCCAGGGGCTCTGCAGTCCAGCCACCAACTCACGAGAATGAAAGACTGAGAGAACACAGTTGGGTCCTGCCACATACATAAGTTTCTTATAAGTACTGAGATGCTCCATAATGCTCAGAAGATAAATGTTAGAGAGTAGCACAGGCAGGACAGAGTTATGAGTGCAGGCTTCAGGCCCGGAGCTTGGCTTTGACTCTAACCTTCCTGTAGCCTGGACCAGGCCTTCTAACTTTTAGCCTGAAGCTTTCTGAGCTATAAAATGTGCAAATTTGTGTCTTGCTTTTTTCCCACAATTATGATTCTTTTTCAGGTCTCTATAAGCACACAGACTTCATATTTTTTTTTATTTTCTTTTAGTTTTTCGAGATAGGGTCTCACCTTTGTAGTTCAGAATGGTACTGAACTCAGCCTCGAACTCAGTAATCCTCCTGCCTCTTCTTCTTGAGTGCTGGGATTACAGGCGTGAGCCACCATAACTGGCACTGTGGTATAATGGTATTGACTGCTTGTGGGCATGAGTCACCATACCCAGCATTGCTGTATGTGGTTACTGAGGATTGAACTCGGGCCCTTGTACTTGTAAGGCAGGTGCCAGAACCACTGGGCTAAATCCTCAGTCTCCTTTTAATTTTTTTAAAGTTTTTTGCAGACTTCATTTTTTTAGCAGCTGAATCATATCCCACAATAAGGATGAACTATAAGTCATTTAGCCATTAATTTGCCAGTGGTTGAATATATTTTAGTTTTCCAGTTGTTCACTATCACAATAATTCTTCAGTGAAGATACTTTGTCAAAGGCATGATTTTCTTTTTTTTTGGGGGGGGGTATCTTTTCCAGTACTGAGAACTGAACTCAGAACCTTGTGTTTTCCAGGCAGGTGCAGCACCACTGAGCTAAATCCCTGGCCCCTAGGCCTGTTTTTATAAAAGTTAGAACGAAAGGCTCTGACAATACTAAACTAGCAAAAAAAAAAAAAAATCCGCTTCTGTAATGAATTGTTGCAGTTAGATTTTTTTAAAGTTACCATCCAGCCAAGAGTTAAAATAGCTGCCCCTTTCAGGAAGAATTAGCAGATCTTGGCAGAGATGTAGTTAATTTGAAAGTGAACCCACAAGGACTTCACAGCCTTGATCTCCCATCTACATGCTACACAGACTGTCCCAATGTCCCTTGTGCATGGATTGTCCCCAACCTCACCAATTACCTAAGCTCAACATGTCAAAGACCCACAGGTTATGTCACATCCATGCAACCTTCAACCCTGAACTTCATCATAAGCCTCTAAAGACACTTGGCTTTGAAAATAGATCTCACTTTACCCAATTTATCCCTACGGATTCTCTAAGTCTGAAAGCAGTGTGTTTGAATGACACAAGCCAGCCAGTGAAGGAGTCTGACAGCAGTCAATCCCAGGCAGCACTGTGAGGACCCCACGCTGGTGGGGAAGTCTGGCCAGTGACTTTCCCTGGTACCTGCACTGCTTTCCTAATGGCAGTGCCACAGGAGATGATGGGGCAGTTCTGATGACCTCAAGCTCTGGGTACAGACAGAAAGCATGCAGTGCTTAGGTATAGAGTTTGAAATTCCAGCTGGAAGCCACTCTCATTCTTAAATGGCATAGTAACTGCAGGGAATTCTTTCAAGATAGATTTCTTTTGTCTTATTCAACCTGAGCACAAACTTTCCCCACATATGCCACCCTGGAACACAGTTACTTATAAAAGAAAACAATTGATTTGGATTGTCTGTTTTTTTAAATTTTAGGTAATTTTCACAATATACTATATGACTTCTGTTGAGTGAAAAGTCCAAATAATACACTCCAACAACAGCTACAACAGCTACTCTACTGAAGAAGAAGAGACAAGGAGAGACTTTGTAGAAAAGATGAAGGTGTATGCAAGAGGTCCTGAGTTTTATCTCCAGTTCCAACAAAACTGAGAGCGGGGGGAGGGAGAAGGAGAGGAAAAGGGAGAGAGAGCGAGAGCAAAACTTGAGCTGGACACCAAAGGAATGACTAGAATTCAGACAGGAAGCAAGGAGACAAGGGACCCCAGAGCAGGGTGGTGGGGGTGCATTGGGCATGGGGACTGGTCAAGAGTCACAGTGGAAGAACCTTGTGTCAGCTGCAGGTGGACAAGAGAGGGGCAGAGAACTGGGCAGGGAGGAGGGGAATCCTGCAGAGAGGCAGTACGGGGGAGTTCCCGTCTGACAGAAGGTTGCCTACTAGGTCATGAGGAAGAGTTTGAAAAGTGAAACAAATGAAGATTAAGACTCTTTTCTTGCTTCTGCATTAAACTCATAGACTCCAATATGATCATAAAATATATGCCAAATGCAGCTAGGAGTTGTCACTTTCCAAAGCTAAACACAGAACCATTCCTTCCCCCAAATGGCCATCTCCCAAGGTTGTAGGCTTGAAGTCCTGAGAAGTTATTTAAGTTCCTAATAATCTACAATTTCAATTTTCCAAAGAAGCTGTCTGTTCCTTTTCAATAGTGCCTTGGTCCCTCCATTTCTGTGTGTCTACCCTCACCCATGTCATCGCAAGCTTGATTTCAGCACCAATGAGGCCGCCCTCCTACACCAGCAAACTTTTCAGGGGCTGGAACCCTGTTGCAGTTATGAAGTGTTTGGAAAATATTTGCTGACATATGAGGTATACAAACAACAATTTTACAGAGACAGCCACAGCCATCTCATGCAAACAGCTTCACTCTGGAACATCATTCAGTGGTCAAAATATTAGCCACAGAGATATGGATGAATTATGACAATAGAGCCTTCAGTTTTTTTTAAAAGACCAGAAGAGCTAGCCGTGCATCGTGGATTCCACACCCTGGTAGCAACCGTGTGCCAAATCCTAGGTGGCTCTTGCTCCATTCTGCTTCCCCTCAGCACAGCCTCACAGAGGAGGTGACCAACTGACTGGCCTGATGGTGACAAGGCCAGTGCCTTGGAGAGAAGTGAAGACTGTGAAGTCTTCTCCTTTTCACTTCAGAAAGTCACAAACATAAGAGACCCACACAGGAAGAGCAGCACCCTTCCTCCACCCCAGCAAGTGGGTCCCCACCAGATGTGCACCACCCCGACCCAAGGGAAGGATGGCCCACTCCTTCCATTTCACCTCCCGGTGGCCTGGGGAGCAGAGGTCGGAGCCAACCAACTAACTTCATCCTAGAGGAGAACAATGGCAAAGAGAGAAAGGAACAACCAGATGCTACAACTGTGGACATTAGGTCCAACTGCCCACTCAAACCCACCCTGAGAACTAACGCCTGCAGAGACCAGAGAGCTGGACACATCCCCCATCTATCAAACAGAGGAAGGGCACACTTTGGCTTGGAGGGTATCAGCAGTCTATGGGGGTGGGGAGAGGGGCCTCTGGTACTAGAAAGGTACCTCAAAAACCCTAATCCTTAACACAAGGCATAGAAAACTGGCCTGGATGGATCCCAAGACTGAATATCTTACAAAGAAATCACTCATTCAATAACACAGGACTATTTTCTTTGACTCAATATGTGTTGAGTTTTCTATTTTGTATTATTTTTGTCTTTCCTTCATAGGGTTATTTGGAGGTTGGGATCCCCCCTTTTAGTTTTCTTTTAATCTCTGTTCCCCTTTCAACTCTTTTTGTCTTCTTTCTTTATTTTTTTATGATAGAGTCTATGCAGTTCAGGCTGGCCTCGCACTTACAGTGATTCTCTTGCCTCTGTCACTGGGGTGCTGTGATTATAGGTGTAGCTCACTCACCTACCTCCACCTCCCCTTCCTTCTTATCTTTCTTTAGTTCCTGTTTTTTTCTGAATTTATCTTTTTTCTTCTCTTTCTTGTCCATTTTTTTTCCTAGAACTGCTGCTTATCACTGTTAATTTTCTTTTACCTCTCAATAGAAGTTCCTATCTCACTTTCTCTCTTCCTTCTCATCCCATTGATTAATATTTAAAATTTTGCTTTTTATATTTTCTGGTTCCCCCTCATTCTTCATTTATTCGAGTAACTACTAAGCTTTATTAATCACCAGACTGCTGATTAACTTTACACTATGTTGTTGAATACTACTCTGCTGGTATTGTTAGTAGAAGTTGTTCTATTTATTATAGTTAATATTTGGTTTGTTGTAGTGATCATACCACAGTTATATGGTTAATTATATAGTTTTCTGTAGTTAATGGTAGTATTTTATTGGTCTTTGTCAGTATTCAGTTCATATTTGATGCTATAATCAATGTTGATTTTATAAATATAGCCAACTGGACATAGCTGTTGCTATTAATTGGTTTTCTTGGGATGCCAAAATCTGGATTGCCTCAGGGTCATTAACAATAATGTACCCCTCTCCTGGAAAACTGGCTACTGAGCCAAACAAACTCAATCTCCTGGCTCAATTAAAAAGAGATAGTTGAATCTGGGGAAGAGGCAAAGGCGAGTAGTTGGCCATGCCCCAAGGATACCACTGAAAAATTGACATTAGCTGAATAGGTTTCCACAGTAGGAACAAAGCTTCTTACCACAAACAGCTCACAAGCCTCAGCACAAAAACACCAAATTAAAAATAGTAATGTAAGAACACAGGCCAACAAAATGCCCAGAAGAACTCCCCTAAAGGTGATCGATGCAGCATCATATGGGTAGAAACCAAAAGTCACATATCTGAATTACTCAAAATTTTATCAGGGGAGATAACAAAACTGTTCAACAAAGCATTTGCCAAGCTCACAGAGGATTTAAGTGATAGAACTGGGCAAAATAAAATGACCAAAGAGTCTGAAAAAGATACCAATAAGAGGATAGAAAAGCTAAACAATAGAAAGAAAAACATATATGACCAGCATAGAAAAGACTTAGAACTCAGGAAAAGGCACCAAAGAGAAATTCAGGAGATTTAAGATTCTATTGAAATTCTAGGCAGCAGAAGTGATCAATGTAAGGATAGAGTGTCAGAACTCAAGGACAGAGCTGTGGTTGATGATCAACTAATGAAAAATACCTTAAAAACAAGAACATGGAAAACTGATCCAGTAGCTCTTAGATGAGGTTAAAAAATGTTAGTTGAAATTAGTTCAGAATCAGAGTACAGTACAAATGGCATCAAAACCAAAATCAGGAACAACTGAAAGATCTCCTTTTAAAATCAAGAACAAGACAAAGATGTCCACTAGCACCACAGCTGTTTAGCATTCTATGGGAAACAGCAAGAGGAATTAGGCAAGAAAAAGAAATAAAAAGAATAAGGAAAGTAAAAGAAGTCAAATTATCATTATTTGCAGGTGATATGATCCTCTAAATAGGGAACCCCCCCAAAACTATCAAACTACTCTTAGAATAACCAAATTCAGTAATGTAACAGGATACAAAATGAACACATAAAATTAATAATATTCTCAATGTTCACTGTGATAATATGTATATAAAAGGTATCCAGAAAACTAATTCAAAAAGTAACATTCCTGTACCATGAATAATGAACTCATTGAAAAATAAATTAGGAAAAAAATACCGTTCAAAAGAGAACCAAAAAATGTAATTGCTTGAGAATTAACTAAGGAAGCGAAAGACTTCTACAGTGAAATCTACAGAACTCCGAAAAGGGAAATTGAAGAGATTCTCAATCAGAAAATGGAAAGATATCCCCTGCCCTTGGAAAGGCAGAATTAAAATAGTCAAAATGATGATACTTTCAAAATTGATATACCGATATAATGCAGTTCACAGCAATAGCATTCTTCATAAAACTGTAGAACATAAATGGAACCAAAAGAGACTTATGGTAGCAAAAGCAATCCTTAGTAAAAAGAGCAAAGTGAGAAGCGTCCGAGTCCTCGACTTGAAGTTATATTACAAAGCTACAGTGATAAGAACACCACCGCACTGACTCAAAAACAGACGTGAGGATCACTGGAGCAGAAAAGAAGACACAGAAACAACCCTAAACTCATTTGGGTCTGCCCGGATTGGCTTGGCTCTCACTAACCAGATTGGTGCTGATGGGAAAGATGTGGGGAGGAAGTATCCTGCAACACTATGGACTATCTCAGCTACTGCCATGCTGGAAACAAAGGCAGGTGGGCGCGCACACCCAGGACAGGCTCCACTCCTGTTGCTGGAGCAGAATCTTACCATCCTTCCCTTCTCACATTCTACCCACTCATTCTCTCAGTATGAGTGAAACACTGAGGGCAGGCGCTCCACGGAGAAAAGACCTGATGGGCAGACACAGGCATATACACCAGGTGACTGGGAAGCACCATTCCAGGCAACAGAAAGGACAAGCACATAGGCCCAGGAGGTAGAAGCCAGATCATGAAGAGCTCTGTAGGTCCTATTAGTTTAGACTTCACCCTGATGACCAATAATAATAATAATAATAATAACAGATTTGATTAAAATAGGAGCTTTATGGAGCATAAAATCAGATATACATGTTTACAGAAACCATGCTGGTAGCTGCTGCTACTTGAGGTGATAGACCAGACAAAGCTGACCTAAGGAGTAATGGCATAAACAAAAAGCAGAGATGACCTTTGATACATGACTGGGTGTAGTAGGTAAAGAAGGATCCAGAGATGGCTTCCAAGTTTCTGGCCTGCATAAATGTAGGAGGCCACAGTGTAGTAATAATGCCAATGAACTCAAATATTGTGCATTACCAAGATGCATTAGCCATGGCCCAGAGGTGAGTGCCGGTGGCCTGGAGGAAGGTGGGTGCTCTTCGTGACATAGGCTAGGTCCCAATCATTTAGATACTAGTGTTCCATCTTACATGCACATCAGCATCTTGCTCAGTAGGTGGTAAGGATGTATTTAATGAGCCTCCAAAAGAATCCAGAGTAAATATTCTGCGACAGATACCAAATATAAAAATAATCCAGAGCACTGATTAAAAAAGCAGTTTCTACAAGGAACATTGAGAAAATAAGACTCTATCTTAAACAAACAATATTCTGAAGGTTGTAGGTATCACTAAGTAAAGAATACTCACCTTACATAAGCAAGTATATTCCCCATGATCAATATTGAACTGAAGTAAAAATGGAACCACCATGGGTGTGTTGAGAATTAGCCAGTGACTTCAAAGGAAACAAATGAAGTTGGGTGGAAT